>JAODAL010027939.1:0-54128 GCA_025379985.1 Phyllomedusa bahiana | reverse complement strand
AAAAATAAAAAATGACTTTTTCTCTCAGGAATTCAAAATCCCAAATTTTTTCCAAATCTATTTATCCCCCCACCTGCAGCCTGATTATCCCCCCAATTTTGATTTTTAAATAGTTTTTTAGTTTTTTTATTCTTTACATAATAAAAAACGTTTATAAAAAATTGCCAAAACTTTTTGATTTTCTTATATGGAGCTGTTTAAAGGGGCTTTTTTTTTCCAGAATGATTTGGATTTTTATTGGTTTTTTTTATGGACTTCATCACACTTTATTGTTTTTTTATTAAGGTTTTGGGAGGCATTTTGAAAAAATACAGCAATTTTGGTGTTTTTTTTTTTTTTTTACAGCATCACCATGTGGTAAAAATGACATGCTCTTTCTCAGGGGCAATTGATTACAGAAATTCTAAATTTTTTTAATTTTTTTATTTTTTATATTTATACAATAAAACGCTTTTATTCAAACAAAAAAAAATTTTTGGGGCATCGCTATGTCTGAGAAAAATTTTTTTATTTTTGGGTTTTTATGGGCTTTTTTTGTGGGTTGATGTTTTTATTGGTATCATTATGGGGCTCATATGACACATTGATTGCTTTTTATTAAAGTTTTTGTGACCCGTTTTGAACAAAATACTGCAATCCTTGTAGTGTTTTTTATTTTTAACAGGGTTCACGTGTGCTATAGACAAAGGGTTTAAAAATATTTTTTCTCGGGGGGGTTTGAATGACTGCGGTATCCCCCCAAAATTATATATATATTTTATATATATATAATATAAAATATATAATTTTTTTTTTTTTTTTGAACATTAAAAAAAATTTTTTTATTGGAAAACAATTTTAGTATCAAATCTTCTGATAGCCATAACTTTTTATTTTTTGTATACAGTGCTGTGTAAGGGCTTCTGTGTAAGGGTAACTGATTTTTTAATTAGTACAACTTTGGTGCTTTTGAACGCTTTTTTTCTATTTTATGTGCTGAGGGATGAACAAAAATCACAATTCTGTGATTTTTTTTGTGTGTTTTTTTACAGCGTTCACGTGCGGGTTAAATAACATGACCAATTTATAGGATAGGTTGTTATGCACATGACGTTACCAAATATATATATGCTTTATTTATTTATGATCTTTCATGGGGTGATTGGCATTTGTAAAGGGGAAAAGTAGAATGGACATGTTTTTATTTTATTTTTTGTGTTTTACTTTTTTTTTTTTACTTTTTCGCTTTTTTTTTCTTTTCCCCATGGAGGGCTAATATCAGTGATCTTCAGATCATTGATACAATAGAGAGCAGTACATAGCAGAACTGCTATGTACCGATCTCTATGGAAACGTCATTAACCATGCCCGACCATGCCCACAGGGCATGGTGACGTCACAGACAGCCCAAAAGCTTTAGTAAAGCATCCGGGCTGTCAGGTAAGCTGACAGCAGCAGGCGATTGTGCTGCTTTTGTGCCGACTGATGACAGAGGTAGCTCCCTCTTTGTGTCTTAAACTTAGCTGTCACGATCGCGATAGATGGCGGCAGGTAAGGGGTTAATCAGCTGCCCCAGAATGTAATGTACAGCTAACATACTGCAGTAATCGTGCAAACTCTGTTCTAGAGTTTGCACGATCTACAGGACGCAAGCTTACATCCATTTGAGCTAACCCCTAAACATCTTTACAAACAAATTTATGTCCAATGTTGTGATGGGATTAATGGAAAAGTGTATACAAAATTAAATACATTTGTAATTAAATACAATTATTGGTCTTTTTCTCCAAAATTGACAAAAAATGCCTTGTTGACATAAACTAAAAAGAGATGCAACTATATGCATCAAAGTTTGTAAGCTAACCTCTTTATTGTCAGTTTGGGGTCATCTACTTGCTTAGATAAACAGATTACTAATTTCTTTTTTTGCTTTTGTTCATCCATAATCATAATACTCATAACTGTAATCAGTATTGTTTTTCTGTGAGACAATGTGTAGCTTTATCAGATAATACTTTGCCACACACAGAATTAACTGTTTATTTTACCTTAAACTATGGGTTAAAAAGGACCTGTGGCTTCCCATGAGATAACAATTGTGGAGCATCTTCTCTTATAACTCTGTGTTGTGCTGTTCCTTTGTTATTCCTACTAGAATAAATCTGTCAGCTTGCTGTTATCAATTGGGGGTGTGTACTGTGTAGTGTCTGACATTGTCTAATAATTGCTAACCGTCAGTGTGTGAAGGTACATACCTCATTGGAAACCGGAATAGCAACACTCATCTAAGTGATTCAGTATTGCATTAAAGGGGTTTTGCCACAATCTCATTTCATAACTCCTGCATCCAGTTCTTCAGCTCTGTGTGCTCAGAAGGGGGCGTATGTGATTTGTTTGAATTGCATATCATGTGACCCTGCAGGATGATATCACCAGGCCTTTGCTCTTTTTAGTCAAATCACCAACATGTTGGTGATTTGTTTGTTATTTACCTCTTTAGTCAAAGAAAGGTCTGTTTATGTGTAGAACTGTAAGTAGCTACATTGTAGCTCAGAGGTAAAACTTTTGCCTCTAGGCACAAGGGTCCTCGGTTCAAATCCCTGCAGGAACCAAACCTGTGGATTTTATTTCTCTTTATCAATGCACATACCTCATTGAGGTTTCTTTTTAAATTTATTTGCACTGTTTGACTAATTACTAAGGAGCACAGAGGACAGGAGTAGAGTGACAGCACCTGGGGTTTGAACACTCAGTAGCTGCCTGAGAGGAGAGGTGATGTCTGAACATGTGCGATCAGGACTGAGAAGCTCTCAGCCCTGGTCATATCCCCTGGAGACGAGCTGTAAACAATGGATCACTAAAGGAGCAGCTAAGACAAAAACAGTGCAGAATTTTTAATAATGATGAATGGTGAAAATGTTTATTATTTAATTTACAAACTTCCCACATCAATTTTACTTTGTGCAAAACCCCTTTAATAGAAGGAATAACAGAGAAACAGTACAACAGGGTTGAAGAGAAAATCTAACAAAATGTTATCTCACAGGGAACACAAGTATTTTCTTAAACAGGCATATTAGGAATGGCTTCCAAACCTCTTTAAATGCAGAAAAAGCAATTCCACAATTTTATTTATGCCATTTACCAATCACCCTACATTATATAGTTACAGTATTGTATGATTATATGGGTATCAAATAGATCTGTGATCTGTATAATAGATTCTTAATCTAGATAGTGACTGATATGGAATGTTTATTTAGTAAAATGAAAAGGTTTAATAAAAAAAAAAACATCAATTACTTTCATTTTTTTATAATAGTGTACCATTTTAGAGATTTATAAAGATTTACTGGTACATTATGCCTCTTCTGTATTATATATATTGTGTTAGTTAGGCAAAGAATATTCTCTGCCCTGAGTGTGCCTCTTCCACAACATCTATGTTACAGAATCTACGCAGAACAGTAAGACTATAATATTGTCCCATGTATAGGTAATTACACAAGACTTTAAATGAGATCAGACCTTGCTAGGTGCTGACACCAACACTAACCCTGATAAATAATGTCAGTGTACTGTGAGAAGAACAAATTGATGTGCAATAAGCTCCCCCTTGTGTCAGCTGCCAGCAGCTTTTGAGAAAGATTTGTCTTCTTTATTAGGAGATATCCCCTATTTTCCAGTAGACAAAATACATTAACTAGTCACCAAACATTCCTCTGTATAGGTGTAGACAGCTGTTTTGATTGACAGAGGATGAGACATTTATGCCTATAAAATAGTCATCACAAAGAATAAAAAATGATTTTTTCTCTCAGTGGGTTCATAATAGCCATCTTTGCCATAATGCTATATTATGCAATCTGCAGCCTCCTAATTTAAATCCTTATATAGAATTTTCAGGTGTGGGGTGAGAGCAGATTCTTTTACATAGTCTTTTTTTTTCTTTAAATATCACTGTTGTTAGGGACACAATTTTTAAACCAAAATCAGACATGCATCCAGGAAGAAAAAAAAAAGTTCTTCCTTTACATCTCCTAAATATCTACTTCTGGCTTAGCTAAAAAAAATTTGATTGAAAAAACATCCCGAAAACTGTAGGTTTTTGAAAAAATACAAAAGTTTTAAAAGTGACCACAACCCTTTGTGGAAAAGTATCATAAGTGGGACAAAAACATCAAATAAATGACAAAAAGTCTAGTACAAATTTTTTTTGTAAACATACTGTTCACATTAATGGTATAAAAATATTATTAATTGATGTCACCACCTCAAAATTAAAACTTTAAGTTCAATGTATTAAAATATATAAAGGAAAAAAAACTTTGTGTCTCAAAAAAATGGAATCTTACTATATTATTAAGTCTGGAGTGCAATTCATTCCAGGGCACTGTACAAGCAAATCAGCTCAAATATGTAACATAAGACCAGGAAAAAAACAACATTAGCACTAAATAACAAACTGATACAAAAGAAGAGAGAACCCTTAGGCTATGTCCACACTGCACATGATTTTCGATCGTATCTCCGCGCTTTTCGTTTTTTAAAAGCGCCGGAGATACGATCGTCAGTGTGGTGCCATAGACAGCAATAGAAAAGACGAGTTGCTGTCTACACAGCTCGTCTTTTCTCTGCCTGTCTTTCGGCAGCCGGTGCTTCTCGTCTTCTTGACGTCTTCCCATACAATTTCTATTGTATGGGGGGCGCGGGAAAACGAGAAGGGGGCCGCGGCTTTTGCACAAAGCGTGACAAAAGCCGAGGTCCTGCATCAGAGAAAGTACGGCCGCGTTAAGGGCCGTTTTTTATCGGATGCCGTGTAGACATAGCCTTAAAAAAGATCCCTGCAAAAGCTTACAATCTACAAGGAGGAGGATTGAGACAGAAGATGAAGGATAGGCATGTTTGTGGGGTGGTGTACTGGCAGTAGGGTCATTGTAAATTATGAAGGCATTGGGAGAGAGGAGGGGCAGAGCAGTAGAGAGGTGGATCAGCCAGAAAGTGGAGTTGCCAATAGATTGAAGGGTTTGAATAGAGAGTACTAGATGGGAGACCACAGCAAGTGATGTTGCAGTAATCTAGGAGGAAAATAATAAAAGTTGCACAAGCATTTTTGCAGTCAAAGTCAAGAAAGCACCGGATTTGGGAAATATCTCAACCTCTGAGATCCATAGCAGTCGCTATGCTTGCTATGGCTAAAGTTACACCGATGCCCAGTAGGAATTGTTGGTGGGGCACAGGAACTCCAGGCGCTCAGGGTTAAGACGCTGAAACACTAGGAGTGTGAACTTGCAACAAGGTACCAGACACCAGCAGACTTGAAACCAGATATCAGATTTTCTGACACCAATGGACTTGGAGACAGATATAAGACACCAGCATACTTGGAACCAGGTAACAGAAATTAGCGGACTTGGAATCGGATAGCTGACACCAGTGGGCTTGGAACAAAATGACAGGCACCAGTTAGCTTGGAACCAGATAGCAGACACCAGCGGGATGGAAACCGGACTAAAGACACCAGTGGACTGGGAGTCATATAGCAGACACCAGCAGGATTGGAGATGTCTTGGAACCAGATAGCAGAAACCAGTGGGCTTGGTACCAGACAGCAGCTACACACGGGATGGGACCAGGAAAAAAGACACCAGACTGGGAGCCGGATTACAGACACCAAGAGGCTTGGAACTAGATAGAAGACACCCCTGGTGTCTTGGAACCAGATATTAGACACCAGTGGGCTTGGTACCAGAAAGCAGACATCCCCGTAATGGAATCCGGAAAGCAGACATCATTGGACTTGAAACTGGATTGCAGACACTAATGGCCTTGGAATAGGATAGCAGATTGCAGGAACTGAAGATGCAGAAGTAAAAACAATAATTAGAAGATAGGCCAATGTCAGAACTAAGCAGGTGACTAAAAAGGCTAAAGTCACAGGAGCACAGAAACCTCAGGAGCAAAGGAACTCAGGAAGACAAAGGGCTTGAGCACTGGCACATATGACCCAAGAAATGGCAATAGACTCAGACATAAACTGGTGGATGTTGTTGGGTTTATTAACTCCTCCTGACAGAACATGAGCCACAGCTGGGAAAGAGTTCTGAAGCAAATGGTTAACTATCACCTTGCTGGACACTGAGATGAAACAGCAAACCAAACCACTAGACATAAACAATATGACCTGGGCTGAGGGGAGACAAGAGACCTTGCAGATCATGACAAACACAAATTAGTGTGTGAGGCTTTTGTGGTTATTAAATTATTGGTGATTTTAGTTAGGGAAGTGGTGGGGTCAGAAACCAGATTACATTGAGTTAAGAATTGAATCAAATAAAAAGTGGGAGGACATATACATGTTTGTGGAATTTCAAGACAAATAGTAGTAGGCAGATAGAGAAAAATAGATAAAAAGGATGGGCCAAGGGATGAGTTGTTGAGGACAGGTGTGATGGTTGCATGCTTGAAAGAAGAAGAAAAGATGCCAGAGGGTTACTTATTTGTTAGCTTGGTTCCTAATACATTACAGTTGTAACTTTAAAAAATACAGCTCATTCCACAAAAACCAAGCCCTCATATGGCTATATTGATCACATAATAAGAGTCATGGCTCCTGGAAGATGGGGATGAAACAGGTTTGCTATGTTAAGAGGGGATTAACAAGACTTAACAAGATTTGATGAATACATCCATCATGAACAGGGACAATTTTCTCTTTCAGGACCAAGGTTCATAACCTAGATAAAAGAGTACTTCCTGTGTGTAGCTTTATTTTTCTCGGTTTAGCCTTTTTTAAGTAATATTTTATTGACATTGACAAATATACAAAAGTAAGGAAAAAAGTCTTCTACAATTATTTAAAAGTTTGATCTACTGTTGCAAGAACAAAGTAAGTAACATTTTTGGAATTACTTGAATTTCTTAATGAATTACTAATTGCTATTAAAGTCAAAATTATATACGAGCACAATCTGATTAAATCAATAACACACATCAGACTCTAAACTATTGAGCAAATTGAGTAAACATCCTCAGAGCAGGGATGAAAAGTAAGGGAATTGCTTTTTGACTTCTCCAAGAGCTACTTGCAATTAATAATTATTAAATTGAGATTAGAATTTAAGGTTTCATGGGTGCTTTGTCCATTAAATAAAGTCAAACAAAAATTGTTTACTGACAGCTCGGTTTTTCCTAGGATAGATTAGTTAATGTTAACAGTTGTCCACTTTTTAACAAAATGATACCAGCAGCTTCTGGGAGCCTGATAACATAAAAAGAATACTCTCCCTCCTCTGGTCCTTGTCTCAAGCAGCGGGTCTGTTTTCAATCTTCAGCTTCTGAATGGGACCGTCACTACTGAAGCCACTAATTGCATGCAACAGTCATATGCCACTCACTTACATCACTGTTCATAAATGAACAGATTTTAATAGGGATGTAAGAAGAGACACGTGACTGCTGCAATCAATCAGTTCAAGCCTGAAAACAAAATTCTGGGCAGATTCAGTGCTTGATATGGGGACTAGAGGTAGGTATAAAATATCTTATTAGGCACGCCTTCTAAGATCTCTAATTGCTAAGCCACTCCCTCAGACACACAAATTCTTCACACATCATGCACTCAGGTACACATATGCACTTATCTGTAAATAGCTGTACTGGTTCATCCATTTTTACATGTATTACCACATATATATGGAAGATGGCTGGACTATTGTTTAAACTAAGCACTTTCCCCTTTGTCTCACCTCTATTTCCACATAGATTGTAAGCTCTTGTGAATGGGGCCTTCACAGCTCCAGTTTGGCTCTATTAATAATAACTTTGTTATTATGTTAGGTCTGTACCTCTATTGTAAAGTGCTGCAGAATATATTGGCTCTATATTAATTAATTATTAATTAGTAGTAATAATAATAATAATAATAATAATAATAATTATTATTATATGTAGCAAAACTAAACTTTGACAGACAATGCATCATGATAACACAGAACAGAAAATTAACTAATTTTTTTCCCCGCTTTTCTATGGCTTTTGCTTCGGGATAAAAGAAGATAACATGAAAAGCCATGATATCATGGTCAAGTTAAATTCTGCTACATCCGAAACATTAAGCCATGATAAATGCATAAATCGGAAATAAATAATTTTACCACATTAAACTAAATGATTTAAAGGGTTAAATGTAACCATGTGCAATTGTGAATACATTCTATCCACAATTGCAGACAGTCTGACATTGAAGATTGCTTCTAAATGGTTACTAGAAGTTGTTTGGGGGAAGACTGGGAAGAATTTTGTCTTACAACTGTGACCAAACATGGTCCTCTGGGGAATTCCATCATAAGTAAAAATGAATCAAGAATATAAGCAACATTGTAAGCTGCCAAGTTCAGGAACCCCAAACTCCTATTTTTGTTTATATTGTAGACCAGGGATGTAAAACTCAAGTGCACAGTGGGCCAAAATTAAAAACTTAGGCACAGTTAGGTAACCTTGATCAATTATTAAATAAATGTCTACAATTGATCATTGCCTTAATGACTTTGATTTGCTCTCCAGAGAGCATTCCCAGCTGTGTTTTATAGGTGATCAATATTATACGATCATCACCTATATTTGTAGCCTGATCCCCAACTGAATAATAGTCTTCATCTGCAACTGAGTTAGATTGAAGGTTCATAAACACTGAGACTAAAGATGTCATATTGCCATTACCCTTCTGTGTTGCTGTGGCTTTACATAACCCTATATATTCCCTCAAGTGCTTTCTTCCCCCACTGCCTTATTTCCTGGTGCCTATTTAGGGTCAGAGAAAGAGTACTGTACTTACTTTATTTGTACAGAGCGCAGTCATTTAAGAAGCAGTGTGAAAACCACATGACACAGTGAGTTATCTGCTGCCTGGCATGGCGTATCCATTTAGAGTACCCTGCTGCCTGCAGAGATGCCGGGGCTTGTGATATAAAGCTGGTCCCATGATGTCCAGGATGTACCTATACATCCATTTGTGGGAAGTCACTTCCCTCTAGGATGTACAGGTATGTCCAATGTCGGTAAGAGATTAATGGGTAGTTCTTTATTTATTATTTGATTTTTAGTTAATTAGGGTCACTTTGCACTAAACTGTCTTATAGACTAAAATTTAATTTATACGTATTTTAGATGTGTGTGTTATTTATATGGCCTTAATTGATGTTGGAAATTGGAATCTCAACCTTACTTCTAACTATACTATAAAAGTGACAGCATCCTGACTAGCACGCATGCCCAGCAGATACTGTAATTGTCTACTGGGCATAGGTGCTGGTCATAAGGTCATACTACTAGCAGTGCATCTCCCACCTGAACACAGTGTCACACTATAGGGTATAGTGTGACATTTTATTTGCGGAGGGTGGTAAGCCGCTACAATATAGAAGCGCCAGACATCTTCCTGTCTAGCATGAATGCCCAATATATAATTATCTGCTGGGTATACATGCTAGTCAGGAGTACATTGCTTCTATACTGTACGTGGTAGCAAGGAATGACGTGCTGAATGGAACAAAATTATCTACTGGGCATGTGGGCTAGTCAGGAGGCTAACGTTTCTATGGTTTAGCCACCCATCACCCTCCCCGAACTCAGTGTCATACTACATTGTATAGTGTTATATTTCATTTGAAGAGGGAGATGGATGGATACAGTATAAAAATGCCAGTCAGCCTGCTGGTTAATGCGTAAGCCCAGCCGATAATTATCTAAGGGGCATGGGTGTTAGTCAGGTGGCCGTTGCTTATTTAAGGCATTTAGTAGTGACAGATCACATTCCAAATGGAATGTCAACCCTTAAGGTCATATTAATAACAATAAAAATAATGTGAAAACACACACATCTAAAATACAAATAAATTCAGTCTATAAATTCAAGTCTATAAAGACCGTTTAGCCCATAATGACCCTTCTGAACTAAAAAAATGAACCGGGTAACCCCTTTAAGAGAGAAAGGTAGAGAAGGAAAAATAAACTTTCTTCTGCTTGTTTAGAAGTATCAGGTGTGAACTGGTAATCTTTTAGATTATACAATTTCCTATAAAAATCTTTTTAAAATACGGAAATCTTGATTTTAGCCATTTGTTATTAACTTTCCTAGCTAGTATTTTGCTTGGTCTGTTACTAGGCACATAGAAGGTCCCCTTTAGGCATACTCATTATAGAACAAATATGATGATCTAAGTTTGTTTCTTCAATCTCTCATTAGCTTTAAGAGTGTCCAAACGATTAAACCTAAGTTGTAGTAAAAGCATATTTCTGATAGAGTTGATTTCCTTAGATCTTTTTTTTGCTCTATCAGCAATCTCAATGAATAATGCTTTCATGAAGGTGCTATGGGTACACCAGAGGATTTCCGAGGAGCAGGTCGAAGAACAGTCAAAGAAGTCAAAGTCAAAGAATTCTTTTAAGGCATTTTTGATATAATTATGTTAGAAGCAGATTTTAAGAGAAATGTTTTATGTCTCCAAAGAGATTTAGCTAATAGGTTGAATTTCACTTTTAATGTTAATTCTACTGGACCATGGTCAGACAACGCTATCATGCCAAATTGAGAATTAGCAGAATTCAGAAATATCCTTTTATCCACAAAATAAGAAATCAATTCTGGATTATACCTTGTGGCAGAGGGAAAACTCTATTTCTAGTGCATTTTGTAGGTCCTCTTCCTGTATAAAAGGATTTAAATTTTTAAACATCCTAGTTCAGCCAGCAGGACAGTCTACATTATTGTTAAAAACAAGGAGCATCCCCATGCCCTTTGTATACTTTTTATTTTACATACTACAGTCTTCATAAAGTGAATCTTGTGACTGTTGGTGGTATACTGTAGCAAAAGTACATACAATCAAGTTTGGTTTGCAAAGTATGTTTCTCACCTTAGGGTCTTGGAATCCGATAATGATAGTCCAATATCACAAAAATAAGCGAAAATGCTCACTTTACCCCTAGCTAAATACTAAAAAAAAATGTAGCTAAAACTACAAATTAATTTTATTTATTTTTTTCCTTTTCATGACGCAGCACATTTATGCTGTGTATTGCAGTCTATATGGTGCTAGTATCAAAATATATGAGTAAGGGAAGTAAGAGAGGTCCAGTGCAAGATATAGGCTTTTTCTTGTGTGCAATACAACATTATATAGGGCATTACAGGATTGGACTGGATAAAGCAGAAGCAGAATGGGCTTGGTATACAATGTCCTTTGACGTGTTGGTGGTCTGTGCACCAATTTCAACTCTGGGGCACCTATTGTGGCAGTGTAGTGGAGGACTGGAGAATTTATGAATTACTGAGTACTCTTTTATCAATTGTGGCCAGTATCATCTAAAGGCTTTGAGGGACATGTATGAAAAGTGGTGCCAAACCAACATTTGTACTTCTCAGTAAGTTAGTGTAGCAGTCGTCAGTATGTGTGAAGGTATTTCACAGCACTTTATAAATGTGTGCCATTGTGAGACACCTTTATGTGCCAAAAAAGTGTGTAGAGTGTATGCGCTAACATTTGTCTCAGCCTCACCACTATGAAATTGGTATGGATTGGTAAAACAGTTTCACACCACATTTTGCTGTGACACATTCATAAATGTGGTGGTCATACTAATCTGGCTCAACGTGCCCTCGTACAGTAGAATTGGCGCATTCAAAAGTGTCGGGTCTGTCACAGCATGCACCAGACTTTGGTGTAGGACAGTTCATGCATCTGTCAGACAAGGCTTTGACAGTTTTTTTTGGCTCAAAGCAGCCCTGTTCATACATGTCGCCCTCGGTGCCTATTTTATAACAGTTGATAAGAGGTAATAAAGGCAACTCATGGAAGTTAGGATGGATTAGACCTTAGTGGAGAAGATTTTTGTCTGTTTAGTAAGCTGATGGGATAACTTTACTAGAAATATGTAAGTCATTTGTTTTGTTTTGAAAATGCATTTGTGTTAATCTAAAGACTTCTTTTAGCCCTGAGATTTAAATAAAGAATCATGTGTGGTAGATGTAATAGACTTTTGTGGTTGGTTTGGTTGGTTGGTTGGTTGGTTGGTTAATTAAGTCAGTAGACAGTATGCCTTCACATTCCTTATTGGGGTTGTCTCACCACAAAGATTAGCTTTCAACATGTAGGGAATGTTAAATCAAGACTTTTTTCAAGTATATTAATCTTTTGATCTTACCTTGGTCAGTAAATAAGAGAGGCTTTATCTGATCTGAGTGCACACAGGTTTCTCTGGTTACCATCCATATCTACCTTCTTGACAAGACAGAGAGCAGGGATGTAGTGATGTCATCAGGATGGCCGACGTCTTTAGAACAGAGTTGCATTTCCTCTAATAAACAAAGGAGATTAATAACTTTTGATTGTTTACTGTGAGCTCTGAAGCCTTCTACACTATAGATTACATGTCCTGCGGTCATGTCAGTACAATTATAAGACCTGGGAATACAAAGCTGATACACTAATCACTGTTGTAGAACCCCCAACAGCCTAACCATGAAGAATTCGAAAATGTGAATCTTAAGCTGCCTGTGGCTCTTTAATACGTAATGGTGGGACAATCCCTTTAATGACACAAATTTTCAGAAACTGATATTAGGCATGGTATATAGTAAAAGACTGACTAAGTACACAACCACCAAAATCATCAAAAAAGTGTAGAAATGTCTCCCTTTGGCCAGACCAAATACAGAATACGGTATATTTTTTAGATCATGAGTGTACATATGTTGGTCTTCTATTTTGGCATGAAAACATTGAAATACAGGGTGTCACTTTCAAGCCCAGTCTTCTGTATGTAAAACTGTTCACTCCTTGACATTACCAATAATAATAAAATTAAAGAGTAAGAAGAACTGAAAGACATTATTGATTATTTTTTTTTCAGATGTTCTTGATAAAGGTATATTGCTGATTGCAATGCCGAACATTGGTTTCTATGTTTCATTTTTCTGAAAAAAAATAATACTGAAGCGTCACTTAGCTCTTTGTGTAGTGTGATTCTTGTAGAAATGTTTGAATTATGCATATTTACAGATATTAAATTTATAAAACTTTTTGTTTGGGTAGCACTTGCAGCATTTTTGCATCACATTGTAATATTCCATAAAAATTGATAAGATATATCTCATATAAGGTGTTAGAATGATGTGTAAAGTGTTTATTTCAGAAAATTTATGGTATGGGATTGATAGATGACTTTTAATTTTATAGTTAGTTTTATAATTAGCTATAATTTATTTCATTTTATAATTTGTAATTTCGAAAACATTAGTATTTGGATGGAAGCATATAGTAATATTCCACTTTGAAACTGCAACACCAAAAGTGAGAATGAGCTGTAAAGGTTATGCAAAATTTTATGCTAGCAGGTAGAGTTAAGATTTACAAGTGATTTTCAAGCACCTAGTTGCAATTTGTGGTATGTTGGAGAGGCATAGAGGTTAGATTGAAAGCAAGATGTCTTACCCACATGAAACCCCAAAAATAAAATTAAGTACTGTGAGATGATTGGGTAATGAGGAATCATTGAACTGAGAGACTGGTTTATCACTAAGATCGCTATGCTTCTCGGTGAAGATGTAGACACTGTTCAAAGTTACATGTTCTGGTTATTGGAAGAACAATAATCAACTGTAATGATAGCAGAGGTCCATGGAGGCAAACCTCTGCATGGATAGGTAATTCTAAGACTTTTCCTTCTTGGCGTTGCAATTTTAAAGATGAGGAGTAGATATGCACTTGAACTTTCATTTATTTCATAGCAAGACCATTTTTAATTTGTAAGTTTCAGGGGCTCAAAAGTTTTTTTTTAAGTGTATAGGATTCTCCTATCATGTACTTCAGCACAGTAGACCCTCAAGTTACAATATTTATTGGTTCTAGGAAGACCAATATAAGTTTAAGCCAGTGTAACTTTAGACCATAACTATATAGAAAAATAACTGGTTCTGACTCCCCAAAATGTCTCCAAAATAAGCAAAATAGAGAATAAAGAAAACTATGCAGGTAACCAGTATAGAAAAGTCAAAGATCTGCTGGAAGCAGTGAATTACTTTCTATCAACAGAAAAAGAGAAAAATCGCCAGCTCATCTGAAGTGGATCATTGGAAGCAGGGGTTCACGGAGTGGGCAGCTAGCATGAAAACCAATATAACATGCAAGGAGGAATCAAGCATCTATAAAATGTGACTCTTTATTTAGTTAGCCATTAAAATAACAGTGAAACGAGATGGCATAAGAAAATCAGCTGACACATTTCGGCAACGTGTGCCTTATTCGAAGCATGTTGCCAAAATGCCAAAATGTTGCCAAAATGCATCAGCTAATTTGCTTATGCCATCTTGTTTCATTGTAATTTTAATTGATTACTAAATAAGGAGTCACATTTTACCAGTGCTGGATTCCTCCCTGCATGCTATATTACTTTCTATCATCAGATCACAGGTTAACAGTAACACAGAACCTGTAGTACCACACTGCACTGTAGAGGAGGAATATTAGACCCCCAATCACTGCATGTGCTTTACTAATACAACCATTTTAGGTGAAGGTTTATTCTGTTTGGCTGGAACTTCTATTCAAACAAATGAGCCACAGATCAGCAGTGTCTGTGACATTGTACAGTTTCTCACAAAAGTGAGTACACCCCTCACATTTTTGTAAATATTTTATTTTAACTTCTCCTGGGAAAACACTGAAGACATGACAATTTGATACAATGTAAAGAAGTCAGTGTACAACTTTTATAACAGTGTTCATTTGGTGTGCCCTCAAAATGACTCAACACACAGCCATCTATCTCTAAACCACTGGCAACAAAAGTGTATACACCGCTAAGCGAAAATGGACAAATTGTGATCAAAGTGTCAATATTTTGTGTGGCCACCATTATTTTAAGGTTGCAGACACCGAAATCCTCTTCCAGTCCTTCATGACGACATTACAGAGCTGGTTGATGCTAGAGACCTTGTGCTCCTCCACCTTATATTTGAGGATGCCCCACAGATGCTCAATGGCATTTAGTTCTGGAAAAATGCTTAGCCAGTCCAGCACCTTTACTCTCATTTTCTTTAGCAAGGTAGTGGTCATCTTGGGATTGTTATCATGCTGGAATACTGCCATGTGGTCCATTTTCCAAAGGGAGGAGATCATGCTCTGCTTTAGTATGTCCCAGTACTTGTTGGCATTCATGGTTCCCTCAACAAACTGTAACTCCCCACAGATGGCAGCACTAATGCAGCCCAAAATCATGACACTCCCACCATCATGCTTGACTATAGGAAAGACACACTTGTCTTTGTACTCCTCACCTGGTTTCCAACACACACGTGTGACACCATTTGAACCAAATATGGTTATATTGGTCTAATCAGACCACAGGACATAGTTCCAGTTATCCATGTCCTTGGTTACATAGTTTCATGGTTAGCACGGTTCCAAAAAGACACGTGTCCATCAAGTTCAACCAAGGGTGGGGAAAATGTGGGTGAAAGGAGGGAAACAAGGATTTTCAGCACAGCCTCCCCACTGGTGAATTCTCTGAAACCCACAAGGCAAGAACCAATCTCCTTCAGGGGAGACCCCATCCCTGACCCCAGAGGCCACACCAGCCAGGATTCAGAATTTTCCAAGTCAAAGCCTTTCTTGCAACTCGCAACTGTTCCTGCTTTGACCAGCGCCTCAGGCAGGCTTTTCCACAGAACGTGAAGAACGCTTTTCGCCGCTGGAGATTGAATCTTTTTTCTAAAGCCACATGCAATGTCCCCTTGTCATTTTAGGGGGCTTTACATTAAATAATTTTTCCCCATACTTTTTGTAGGCACCATTTATATATATTTTTAAATTAATCATGTCCCCCCGAAGTCTTCTTTTCTCAAGACTAAATAAGTTCAATTTTACTAACCTCTCCTCATAAGATGTTCCATTCCCCTTATAAGTTTGGTTGCTCATCTTTGCATTCACTCTAGCTCCATTACATCTTTTCTGTAAACTGGAACCCAGAACTGAACAGCATATTCCAAGTGAGGTCGCACCAATGCTTCAGCAGTAAAATTACATCCTTGTCCCACGAGTCCATGCCTTTTTTAATGCATGCCAATGCTTGCCTTTCCTGTGCATCATCTTAAGAAGAGGCTTCCTTCTGAGATAACAGCCATGTAGGCCACTTTGATACAGTGTGAGCCATTTGGTCTGAGCACTGACAGGCTGACCTCCCACCCCTTTAAACTCTGCAGTAATGATGGCAGCTCTCATACTTATATTTTGTAAAGACAACACTATCAGCAGCACTCTACAAGCACTGAAAACAGTCAAAGGGAACATAGTAATTTTTGGAAAAGCATTTCTGCCTCTTTTGAATATATGAAAACTATAAAAGTCCATCAACAGCAAGGTGACCTCATATTGTTGCTGATATTATGTTGTGTATGCATTGCTTTTGGCTGCAATACAAGTGTGCACCTATGTACTTATTTTTCAAATTGGATGCGCTGAACATATTTTATTTATAGACTGTTTGCATGTGGGAATGGCTGGCCAACATCTTGGTTTTTGCACTCCACCCATCTGCCCAGAGTTTTTAATCAGATCATGTTATAGCCGGAATCTTCTCTTCCTGAAATGTGAAGGTCGGAACAGACACCAAGAGAGGTAACATATAGAGTAGGTTCCCATCTGGATTGAGGTCACCTTGCCATTGGTAGATGTGCTTTTTCAGTTTTGATCAAAAATATACACTAAGAACCTCAAAATTGTCATATATTCCAAAGCAGCAGAAATGCTTTTCCAAAAAATTCCCTTTGACTGTTTTTAGTGCTTTTAGAGTGCTGTTGATATTGTGTTTGCATTGCTTTTGACTGTAATACCAGCATGCATCTATATATTTATTTTTCAAAATGGATGGATATTTTGTTTTTAGACTATTTTGTAAAGAAAATCTCTGGATATGAGCATGTGCACTCATATTCTTTGGTCGACCATGGCAAGGCCTGTTCTGAGTAGAACTTGATTTGTAAAACTGCTGTATGGTCTTGGTAACTATGTTGGAGCTCAGTTTCAGGGTATTGGCAATCTTCTTATAGCCCATGCCAACTTTATGTAGAGAAACAATTCTTTTTTCAGATCCTCATACAGTTCTTTGCCATGAGGTGCCATGTTGATATTCCAGTGACCAGCATGAGATAGTGTGAGAGCGATAACAACAAATTTAACACATCTGCTCCACATTCACACCTGAGACCATGCAAAACTAATGAGTCACATGACACTGTGAAGGGAAAATGGCAAAATGTCCACAATTTATCAATTTTCACTTAGGGGTGTACTCACTTTTGTTGTCAGTGGTTTAGATATTGATGGCTGTGTGTTGAATTAATTTGAGGGCACCCACTGACTATCTTAAATTTTGTCACAGTGCCATGTCTTCAGTGTTTCCCCATGAAAGATATAATATTTATAAAAATGTGAGGGGTGTACTTACTTTTGTGAGATACTGTATGTTCAATGTGGTTTCAAGTTATGATGGACCAGGAAAAAACAGTGTATGGTTAATATGTTGTATGTGGGGCCCTTTTTACATTGAGTCACCACTGTATTTTTAATACATTAATATACAGTACTTTTATATTTAGAATGATCAATTACTAGGATAGGATTCATTTTCAATAGTTCCTCCTGCATAGAACACAAAGAACCTGCAAGTTAATAGTTTAATCCTACCCCTGATCCATACCTGTCACATCTGCTGCATTTAAAATCACTGTCTGAAGTTCACATTGTCCTTCATTGTTACTCCCCTTTTAAAACATCCTGTAAGCCAGAGATGCATTAGGATTTAGGAAAACTACAATAATCTTAACCAAACTGACTCTAGCTCACAAAGAGACATGCTAGAGGAGACCATACTACATGGAGAAGGTAAAATGATGGACCTGCAAACCTTACTGTGTATGGGATATACAGTGAACTCAACAACTCAATATAATGCACTAAGTTTCTGGGCATCAGGCAGTCAGAATCATGACTTTTGGATATGGGATGAACCTCCACCTCACCTAATACAACCAAATTCTAGAATAAAGCCACAACACACACTATACTTTTGGTGTCAAAATGGCCACAGCTTTATTTAAACCACAGAAATACAACAGTCAGAGAATGAGTCAGATGGAGTGCTCGGCCATTGTGTGATATTCCCAGCTGTCTGACATGCAGTACTCGGCCAGACAGCATAAAAGGGGCGGCACACTCTGGCTTGCTATTCTAGCAAAGCCAGTACACTTTAGGGTCACCAATGACCCTTCTGAAGATCCTCACTCCTGCTTAACCACCGTGCCCGCCCCTGGATGACATTACCATTATGCCATCCTTAAGGCTGGCCACTTCCAAAGCTCAGCCTCTTCATACCATGAGGTTTAACATACTGTATTAGTTCAAATTAGTCCACCATAACTTGGCCTGTAACTTCCACCTGACTCCTGAACCGCCTGCAACATAAAAGCTGTGACAGTTTATGCCATAAACATATAACACTTGTCAGTCATTCACGTATTCATTTATTTTATTACATATAAAACTTTTTTTTTAATTATTATTTTTTTTTCTTTTCTTTTTTTTTTTTTTATTTCCATTTTTTTTTTTTTTTTTTTACCAATTTAGCAAATCCCAGACTCACTAGGAGTCATCCGACAGCACTCAGGAGAGGAAAATACCCCTGTGGAGGAAACCTCTAGGGAACCATGGCTGAAGGATTGCCCTTCCCTTGGGCTTAAGGATAATGCCAAAATGTAACTCAACAATCCAAAATAATAAGTGTTCGTCATACCCCATAAAGATGGAAGCAATATAAACAGATACAATAATACATGTCTCATTGTACAGACAATAGCTAAACACAAACTGAAAAGCATTCATTAAAATTTGGGCGGGTGGGAGGGACACGTTTCCTCAAGTTCTACCATAGAGTGAAAGAGGAAGAGGAAGGGCTGACAGGACCTTATGTATAATCCTAAACCACACCCTCCTAAGAGTAGAATCATCCCCTTCTGCCTACTCCTCCCCCTAACAGCACAACCATCTAGCTCATATCTGTGGAGCTATACTGACAAGAGCTAGAAGAGCATCCAAACACTATAACTTGCACTCTCAACAACATGTCCCTTCTGCTCAAAGTTCAAAACAATTAAAACCATTAAGCATACCTACTCCATCTGCTTAGATCCATACAGCTATACAGACAGGAACTAAAAGACTATAAAAGGCGCTCTAGGTCCCCCCTCCCAAAGTCATGTCCCCCCTTTGCTTAAGCTCCAGGTGGGTTCTTATCCTTTAACACTACAGTATGTGTATGCTTGGAATTTGGAGCTCTGAATCAGAGAAAAAACTCTAGCAACCAAGAAAATGGCAAAATGGCAGCTCAGTTTTTTTTTTAGCATATTTACATCTTTAGTTTTTAATTGTTCTATTTTACAAAGAGTATTATAATGGATCCCTCCAACACAGTTGCTTAAATCTACAAGCAGCTTGAAGTGTTCGGCCAGAACCACAGTCACACTTCTGGTTGAAATTCAGATGTAGAAGTGCTAAATGATTGTTCAACATGTTATCTCTATTTAACACAAATCGACACTTAATGCTATTCATGTAGCTAATAATGGTTTGTGGATGGTACCACAAGTAAATATTGTCGGCTTATGCTATGGCCATAGTGCACAGCACAAGTTAAGTTGGCAATTGCTATATCTTTATGTTATACAATCCTTAAGAATTTAATTGGTACCTGGTAACATGTATTTTGGTATCTGTAATATTATATTCCAGTTTTTCTGAGAAAATACTGAATTACACTTGCAACAGACATCATATAATTTTTTTTTAGTGTAAGCATTTACTTCACATTATAAACTGTGGGTGGGCACATGCAGCAGTTGAATATCAAGCTTTGATCACCATAGACGTTCCGTTTCCATATTCTGTCTTCTAGACAAGCAGTTGAATGTTGATCAAAACACATATCACTACTATCACTTCATGACAGATTACTAAAACACTACGTTGTGGCTGTCAGCATAGTAAAAATAGGTATCAATAAAGAAAGAAAGTTTCCATTTGCTATAGAGTAGCTGCCAAATGTTCTTAATAGAAAAATGATATGTAAAGTCACCTCTAGTGACCTTGTTGGAGCATAAGTAAATATATTATTCAATATACTTCAGTTTCTTGGTTTTACAGTTTTTTGTATACATGTAAACACTTGATTGATAATTAAAAATTTACTGTTCATATTACATGTATTGCTTCTTATTGAAGACCAAATGTTTGGTTTTCAAGAGGAAAAATTGTTGAGTCGTCATGGATGTTAATTATAAGCAACTCAACATGAATGCTCTAGGGAAGTGAGGGACTAGGGTTCTCTGGACGTGAAAACAAAATGATTCTAAGGGACAGCATTCCATCTATATAGTGTGCTTCCACGTTTAACCACTAAAGACTCTCCTTTTTTAACCCTTGAGGATGAAGGATTTTTACAGCTATAACATTTTTTTCTTATTTTTCCATCAATGTAAGTTTCTGAGCATCTGGCAGTAATATGCTAGGAATTTGGAGCTCTGAATTAGAGAAAAAACTCTAGCCAAGAGGAAAATGGCAAAATGGAAGCTCAGTTTTTTTTAACACATTTAAATCTTTAGTTTTTAATAGTTCTATTTTACAATGAGCATTAAAATGGATTCCTCCAATACAGTTGCCTAAATCTACAACAAGTAGCTTTAAGTGTTCGGCTAGGACAACAGTTACACTTCTAGTTGAAATTCTTACTTTTTTTCTACATGTACAGTATGAAGTCAAAAAACCCGGTCGGATGTGTTATATGTATTTCTTATTAACTTGTTTAAGAAAATAGAAGAAACCAGGAGTGCTAACTTGTGAAATACAGTCACCAGATATTATGAGTGAAAGGTATATACACTAAACGCTCACCTTATAGGATTGTACAAAAGAGGCACAATGCTCAGACAGCTTAATACTAAAGCCATGGTCAGAAACTTGTGGAAGTCATACTTAAAAGGTACAGGTGAAAGAACAGTCAGGTACAGTCTACCAACAGCTGTAGTTTGGAAATCTGGTCGGCAATAACAAGAAAACTGCTCACACAGAATGATGATGATGACTCAGGAGTGAGCAGGGATGGGTATGATGATGTCACCACGCTCCAGTGAGAGGAAACATGCCTATTGGAGGGAGAGACCCGCCCCTGGATTTGAAACTGTAAGTCAGAGACAAAGCACAAGATGCCTGTGAAAGTCTGTAGTGAGAAAACCCCTTTAAGTAAAAAAAAACTGTGTGTTTATAAGTGGATTTTCTATTGCAGCAATCTTTAATAAATATATCATATTTCATAAACCCCTTTCTGTCCTATCACGGTCAGGATTGAACCATCTAACAAGAATCTGTTTACGTAGTTTGATGGTTTTTTTGCAACCCCATGTCAAAATCAACATGATGATCTGTTTTATTATTTGGAGGAGCTATGCACATTAAAACAATAAAAACAATTTCAGCATTTGTATTTTCTCTCACTATTTATCATGTGGTAAAACATTACATAATTTTATTCCACAGGCCAGTATAAATGTGTAAATTTCTAAGAAGAGGTGAGCTTCTACCCTATTGGGTTCCATGAATATTTCTTAATAAGAGGGTATAGAGTCATATATTTATATGGATTTTTTCTTTCCAAACAGTTTGTAAGTCCTTAAACAATGAATGACTTGTTTAATTGATGAAGAGATGTGGAAAAATCTGGATGTCTTCGAGGTATACTGCGAGATGTAACATCAAGGATATCTCCACAGAGCTTTTCACAAAGTGCTGAATTATAGACAGTGCAGTTGAGTTAAGAGATGTAAAGACTTTACAGTTCCTTAAAAATGCCCATAGTAGGTTCTAAAGGCCATTTTCCATTCATCTCCTTCCTTAATTCTAACAGGATTATTCTCACTGATCTAAGTTTGAGAAAACTTTAGCTGACCTAGACCTTTGAATGAGTTCAGGGATAAGAGGCAGAGGATACAGTATCTGTTTTTGATGGTTATCTTATTTAATACCTCTTTGTCAATAAAGTGCATAAAGGATCTATTCTTTTTTTTCTGAACAAAAATGATGCCTCCTGCAGTGGAAGAGTGAGAGAATACCTTCTTTAGACTCTCATTAGTGTATTCCTAAAGAGCTTTGTGTTAGGGTTTAGATCCTGCCAAGTGTAATAGCTCCTCCATAGAGTAATTCTAGTGGGAATCATAAATTCTGTAAGTTTGCCCCTTTATCAGGAACATCAAGAGATTTACAATATTTGAAGAACAGTCTCAGTCTTGTCTTCAGACAATAATGTGTGCTGTAAGTAGAGCAATTAATTATGCCATTAGCAATAAAAAAGCAAAAGCTAAGGTACAACTTAAGAGAAATTTTATGTTTCATATTGAGATATAATGTACATTAAAGGGTTATTCCAGAAAATTATGCTTAGATGGAGCAAGTTATACTAACATCCTTGTTCCCCATCACTGCCACTCCTTAAGTGCCACACGATCCATTTACTAACAATGGAGGGCAAGCATTTTTTGTATGTCAGGAAAAAACTCTGGCATAACAGGGCACTATGAAGTGGGAGCAGTGGGGAACCAGGAGTTGAGTTTAACTTTATTTTTTTTCTTTTCTCTATCACGGCCTCTTTTAAGAATAATCACACTCAACTGAAATACCCCTTAGGCCGTGTTCACACGGCTTATTCCCGACGGATTTGTGCGCCGTATTGAGCTCACAAATCCGCCGTGAAAAAGGGGCGGGACGGGGGCGGGGCCGGAGCGCGGCGGGGGCGCCGCTCCCGCCCCATAGACAATGCATTATCTACGGCGCGTAGGCGCCGTAAATAATGTGCATGTCACTTTCTCCCCCCCGCGGCGGATTCGCCGAGCGGGGAGGAGCGACGGATTCCACTGTTCTCTATGAGAGCAGAGGATTACCGTAATTGCTGCCGCGGATTGGCGCCGTACTGCAGCGCAAATCCGGCGCGCAGTACGGCGCCAAGCCGCGGCAAAATAAGCCTGTGAACGAGGCCTTAAACTGCGGAGGAATTGGAAAAAAACACAGTTGTCAGATATTTCACTTGTACAAGATTCCCTACTTAGAATAACATGTTATCTTTATTCTGCTTTTCAGTATGTCTCACGGTAAATACCACGGACCCTTCCGCAGACCGCGGACATAACCGAGCCTCTATCCTGTATCCTTCAGTCAAAATACGTAATCTGATTAGCACATCCGCTTTGAAGAATAAATATAGAGGTGCACACTATTGTGGCAGCAAACACTATGCAAACACAATACAATATCAGCAGCACTCTAGAAACACTAAAAACAGTCCAAAATTTGGTACAGCATTTCTGCTAATGTGAGATATATGAAAACATTTGAGGTTCTTAGTGTACATTTTTTATCAAAAGCCCACCTACCGCGGCAAGCTGACTCCACTGCAGGTGGGAACCTACACTATATGCTATCTCTCTAGGTGTCTGTTCAGACCTCCACACTTCAGGGTTAGAAGGTTCCCGCTATAAACCTGATCTGATTAAAAAAACTGGTGGGCGGAGTGCATAATCCAAGATGGGGACTACCACTTCCCCATATTAACAGTCAAAATACATAATCTGATTAGCACATCCGTTTTGAAGAATAAACGTATAGGTGCACACTGTTGTGGCAGCAAAAGCTATGCAATCACAAAACAATATCAGCAGCACTCTAGAAACACTAAAAAACAGTCAAAGAGGACATAAGAATTTTTGGAACAGCATTTCTGCTAATGTGAAATATATGAAAAAATTTAAGGTTCTTAGTGTACATTTTTGATCAAAAGTGTGGCGGTCTGAACAGACACTTAGAGAGGTAGCATAGGTCCCCACCTGAATTTGGGTCACCTTGCAGCGATAGGTGGGCATTTACAGTTTTGATCAAAAATGTACACTAAGAACCTCAAATTTTTTCATAATTTCACATTAGCAGAAATGCTGTTCCAAAAATTCTTATGTCCTCTTTGACTGTTTTTTAGTGTTTCTAGAGTGCTGCTGATTTTGTGTTGTGTCTACCCTGTATCCTTGTTCTGCACTTCGGCTGTCACTGCAAGTCGTAATGTCGCCATTTTTTTTTTTTTTTTACTTCATAATCCTCTTAAGGGATTTGAACATGTGATTGCTTAATCATTTGTGTTATATAATCACAGTTTATAGTTCTTTTAGTATTACACCCTGCATCTGACAGGGACACAGTAGGGGCAGACCTAGGGCCCTTCATTAGGCCACTGACTGTTATGGCAAATGAATGGCATCCTGTGATTGAATTATAGGTATTGCAGGCCGCAGAAGAGGGCATGCAGCTTAAATAAGATGGTTGCATTTGCTATGACAAGTGGTTAAATGGCCTACATCACAATACCTGATAAAAATGAAAAAAGAAATTGTCCCCTGTAATACAGTCACACCCAAGGGTTATGGTTATTCCAAAACCCGCTCTGTATTTCTTTATGATGCAGTGGCACTTCGTTGGGAGTTAAAGGTTTTAAATTTGTATACATTTGTAAATGCATTGCATAACTTATTTTGTACCATTCGTGAGTTAGCCTTTGTTATAGTCCAAAGCTATCATTCCAATCCTGCGAATTTAAGAATTGAAATCTCATAATTTTGCCTGCTTGTTAAGTGTCTGCATAAACTCACTGTTGTGATTTGCCTTCTGTAAGGCATTTTCTATAAACCAGGCTTAATACAGAAATCTGATGCAGGAAAACTTTCCCAGCTAAATAGGAGCTTATCTAAGCCTGAATTTTTACATGCTTGGTAAGTGTTGTTCAAAAGGAATGATGAAATGAGCACAAACATTTTGGAATTACATCACTTCTACAGTTTGTCCTCTGAATTAGATCCTATCCATCAACAAGACAGTAGAATAAAGCACGTGTATGGATGTATGGATGTAGCAAAGTTTAACAGTGGCTTTCTTTGTTATATGTTCTTAGACCATAAAAAAGCTCTTTAAACCCCCTTTAAACGACCGCGACCGTCTTTTGACGGCGGCCGGTGCGAGTCGTTCCTGCAGCGACGTTTTTACGTCGCTCAGAATGGGGTTTGGGGCGCCCGGCCCGAAAGCTGCGCTGGGATCGGGGCTGAACTACAACACCCATTCCAGCAGCATTACCTGCAGGCATAAGGGAAGCGGTAGGAAATATCTGTAAAATTGGTTTATGACCCTTTTGATTCAAAAGTGGGCGGTCTGAACAGACACTTAGAGGATAGCAAAGGTATCCCACCTGAATTTGGGGTTCACCTTGTCAGCGACAGGTGGGACTTACGTTTGATCAAAAATGTACACTAGACTCAATTTTCTGAGATTCACATAGCAGAAATGGCGTCCAAAATTTCTGTCTACTGACTGTTTTAGTGTTTCTAGAGTGCTGCTGATTTTGTGTTGTGTCTACCCTGTATCCTTGTCTGCACTTCGTGTCACTGCAAGTCGTAATGCCCATTTTTTATTTTATTATTTACTAATAATCCTCTTAAGGATTGAAAGGATGCTTAATCAATTGTTAATAATCACATGTTTATAGTTCTTTTAGTATTACACCCCTGCATCTGACAGGGACAACAGAGGGGCAGAACTAGGGCCCTTCAATTAGGCCACTGATGTTATGGCAAATGAATGGCATCCGTGATTAATTATAGTATTGCAGGCCGAGAAGAGGCAGCAGCTTAAATAAGATGGTCATTTGTATGAAAGTGGTTAATATGGCTACATAACTAGTCACGCTGACACCAGCTGACTAAAGCATCTTCCGCGTAAGTCCACAGTCAGCACCAGGTAATGGACTATTCCTGCATGAACCCTGTATATTCTTTATGAGCAGTGACTTCGTTGGAGTTAAGTTTTAAATTGTATAATGTTGTAAATGATTGCAAAATATTGACCATTCGTGAGTTAGCCTTTGTTAAGTCAAAGCTAAATCCAACCTGCGAATTTAAAGAATTGAAAAAAAATTTGCCTGCTTGTTAAGTGTCTGATAAACTCACTGTTGTGATTTGCCTTCTGTAAGGCATTTTCTATAAACCAGGCTTAATACAGAAATCTGATGCAGGAAAACTTTCCCAGCTAAATAGGACTAACAAGCAGCATTTACATCTTCTAAGCTGTCGTTCAAAAGGAATGATGAAATGAGCACAAAATTTTGAATTACATCACTTTACAGTTTTCTCTGAATAGACCTACATCAACAAGACAGTAGAATAAAGCACGTGTATGGATGTATGGATGTAGCAAAGTTTAACAGTGGCTTTCTTTGTTATATGTTCTTAGACCATAAAAAAGCTCTTTAAAAAGTTGAGCTATTGTTCTGTGCCAGAAAATCATGGTGTATTATATGTCATGTTTACATTAGCTACATCTGTAAGTAGCTTGGTCTGAACCGAAGCACAACTGAAAGATCATTATACATCTCAATGAATCAGCAACTTGCCACCAGTGGTTTGAAATAATTTGTATCAGGTGTGGTCAGGATTCTTAAAGAGACATCCATTACAAATCCTAACCACATCTGAGGAATAATACTCTTCATTTCATCAGTCTGACTGGCATTCAAACACATTTATATTTAAAATTTCTGTTAAGTCCCTTGAATTAAAGATGTTGTCCACTTCTTTAAAAAATGTATATAATACTCCTAGGGCCCCATAAAAAAGCAAACAAACCTATACTCCCTTTCCTCCGATCCTTGGTTACAATCTTCTACTTACAAAAAGAGACATCACTGCTGTGTCTGATGTGTCTCTAATATACATTTCTGTTCGGAAGTGAATAGTTCTGAATGGTGATGTAAGTAGAAGCAGGTGACCACTGTGATCAATCAGCAGCTGCAGCAGAGACATGCCCATTTAGAAATAGGAGATTGTAAATATAAAACCGGTGAGCTGCATGGATGGAACTGAGAAATGGGAAAAGGTAGGCATAGGTTTCTTTTATGGGGCCTCTGGCGCATTATATAATTTTTTTTTTTTTTTAACAAAGTGGACAACTCCTTTAAAACAGAAAGGCTTTGTTTCCGATCCATTCTGAAGGAGTACAGAGGCTAAATTATGAACATAGTATCCATTCAAATATTTCTGCACCTAAATATATGTATAGAGATAACCACAAAGTTGTGTTCAAAAATGGTTTTACACTTTTCAGCAAGTTACGACATGAAAAGAACCCCAGGAGACCAAAGTGAAGGGGAACATGACTTTGGGAGGGGGGAACCTAGAGCTCCCTTATAGTCTTTGGACTTGTTCACACGGCTTATTCAAGACGGAATTGTGAGCCGGATTGCGCTCGCAAATTCGTCTTGAATAAGGGGCGGGGGCGCGGCCCGCCGTCCCCATAGACTTCCATTATCCACGGCGCGTATTGCGCCTGGATAATGTGCAGGTCACTTTCTCCCCGCCCGGCGGATTCGCCGAGCGGGGAGGAGCGACGGAATCCACCGTTCTCTATGAGAACGGTGGATTACCGTAATTACGGCGACGGATTGGCGCCGTACTGCAGCGCAAATCCGGTGCGCAGTACGGCGCCAATCTGCGCCGAAATAAGCCGTGTTAACATGGCCTTTGAGTCTCTATCTACATAGCTGTAGGTATTTAAGCAGATGTAGTAGGTTTATGGATAGTGTTTTACTGTAAGGAGCTTTGAGCAAAAGGGACATGTCTTTGTAAGGACAGCTTATAATGCTTGCAAAGTACTGTAGCTCCTGTCTGTAGAGTTTTATAGATATGAGTAGGGATGGTTGTGCTATGAAAGGGAGGATTATGTGCAAGGTTAGGATTTTACTGTGAGGAGGGTGGAGTTTAGGATTAGATATAACGTTCTGTCTTCTCTCTCTTTTCCTCTTTCACTCACCAGAAAAATTGGATGAAACATTTCCCTCCCACCCTCCCTTACTTTAATTCTCTGAAGCTTGTGTTTAGCTATTATCTGTACAATGATGCATGCATTATTGTATCTGTTTTATTGTTTTTATTTCTATATCTGGTTTTAGAAACAGTTGTATTATGACACTGATAAGTTACATGTTGGCAATATCCTTCTAAGCCCAAGGGAAGGGCAATCCTGCAGCAATGGTTCCCTAGAAGTTTCCTCCACAGGGGTTTTTCCTCTCTTGAATGCTATAGGATGACTCCTGGTAAGTCTGGGATTTGCTAATTGGTCAAAAAACATAATAAGGAAAAGAGTCATATGTTTCATGGCATAAACTGTCACAGCTTTCATGTTGTGGTTCAGGAGTCAGGTGGAAGTTGCAGTCCAAGTTATGGTGGACTAATTTTTACTTTTAAAGAATGTTAAACCTCATGGTATGAAGATGATGGTACTGACTCTGCTAGAATGGCAAGCCAGAGCTTGCTGCCCCTTTATTTCTGTCTGGCCGGGTATTGCATGTCAGGCAGTTGGGAATCCCACACAATGGCATAGCACTTCATCTGACTCCTTCTGCATTTGTTGTACTTCTGTGGTTTGAATAAAGCTGTCGCCATTTTGACATCAAAGAGTGTTTTGTGTATTTATTCTAGAGTTGAAATTGGGTTGTGTTAGGTAGAGTGAGGGTTTGTTCCATAACCAGAAGTCATGTAGTTTAAATTTGATGTTTTCCTTAAAGGTGTTTTCTCACCATGCTGTTTCACAGAACCTGCTCTTCGCAGCCAGCTTCAAGCTCAAACTTTGTATTCAGGCTGAGGGCAGTTCTACAGCAGTGATTGTCATATCAGATCTTCTGAGCTTGTTAAAGGTCTTTGGGAGGAGGTTCAAAACACGGGGTAGAAGCTAAAGATCTTTAATGGGTTAAGGTTTGTAAGTAAGAAACACAAACAAGCTCATGTGCTGCTAATACGATCCAGCAGAAAGTGACATCATCATCTGTTCCAGGGCCCCACAGCCTGTTAGAGCAGAGAGAGGTGATTGGTAACTTAAAAATTTGGGTTTACGCAAGCATGAGTAAAATCTCACTTTGAACGGAAGCAAAATCATAGCATGATTGTGTTTTGTAATAGTCTTTATTTACTTTTGCCTAGGGTTTTTTTAAAAAACCTTAATGTGGGAAAAATCCTTTAAATCGTAAATAAACATCATCCAATTTCCTGCCCAACAATTGATGGTTTGAAATATTGTTTATGGTATCTGATGGACATCAGCTGCTTTCCTTGCCCATCAGGAAGTGCACCTTAGATGCTTTCCTTGCCCATCAGGAAGTGCACCTTATCATCTACTGCCTTTTTTTCTCAGGCATTGTACATATAAATACAAATAGCATTGACATTTATAATAAACAACAACACTTCTTAGGTATGCCAAATCAATTATGAATAAATGATAGATATATATGTGTTTTTCTAGTTTTTTTGGTCTTTAAGAAAGGGTTATTATTCGATTATTTCAAAACAGAGTAATCAGTTCTTCATGAGAAGTATGACCAGCACTGGTAAAAATAGTACAGATTTGCTGGTGACTGTACTGGGATTGGTAAGTCTATGTTCACAAGGGGCAAATTACGTCCGCAAATATGTCCTGAAATACATTTCAAATAATGAACAATTCGATTAACATTGATTCCAATGTAAAATACGCCTCGTCGTTCACACAAGGCGTATTTCCGCGACGTATTTTCGCCATGTAAATACGATTGTAAAATTTAGTCCCCTGTCACTTATTGAGGTGTATTTCGCGACATAAATCCCCATAGTAAAGAATGGGTAATGTATTTACACGTGTATACACATATTTGAAACGTATTTCGGGACGTAATTACATCAGCAAATACGTCCTGAAATAAGCCGTGTGAACATAGCCTTAGGTTGCAAGATGGAAGTGATGTCTTTAGAAAAGTGCGATACTAAGGGTACTCTAGAAGCCATAAGTCTTAACTAGCTAAAGCTTGGACGTGAAGAGAAATGGTAAAGAGTTTATAGGATTTATGAGATCAGGTAAGGTAAGTGTGGAGATGAAGTTTTGTCTTTGAACTGTAGGGTTAAATCTTCTTATAATATGTAGTCCAAGTCCAATATAAAGTCCAAGTCCAAGTTGAATTTTTTTTTTTTTTAATGTGTCAGTTGTGAGATGTCTGTGTAATTTGTATGGGGAGAGATGTGCTTCTCAAGTAAACCAATAAAGAACATGTTGTATGTTTTAAGCTTGACTTCACCAGAGGAAGATAAAAACAGAATTTAAGCCTATCTTTGGTGACAAAACAACACAGCAGTGACAAACAACAAAATATGTGACAGATCTAACACAACACGGAACATGATTACACTCATTTTTACTATGCTGTCTCCATAAGCTTCAAATGACATTTTCCTGTCTGTATGCTTCACATGAGAGCCTGCATGACTCTAAGAGTCTCAGTGACCGTGGAGAATCATATCCTTTAATGACCTTTACTGATCTTGGACAATAATACAAATAGTGACTGGGTGAGTACAGGACAGGGAGATTGCATCATCAAAGCCAGAAGGTATAGAAGATTACTACCAGATCTTATTGGCTGATTTGGGAAGACACAACAAGAACTAGAGGATTGAATTTACAACAAATGTAAAAAAAAAAGTGACAAAGGTGGTAACATGCATAGCTTTCATGTTCTGTTGGTTCAGTAGGACAGACAGACACGTAGGGGAGGTGTAGGACAAATTATTTTAGCTTCTGAGCTCTCTTGTCTTCCAAAACACAAGATTTTGTGAATTAATATATTGTACTAAAAAGTACAATACATTTGTATGCAATGTATCATGTGTAAATAGGTTTAGAGAGATGTGAGGCTTAACAACTGTTCTGATCTATGGCTGCACACATACAGTGCACCAGAAAGTAATGGAAGATATATTTTTTATCACTCAACATCAGCATGCATAAAATAATATTTGTGTTAAAGTAGTTCACTTGCAAAAAATTATGAATTCTCAAATAAATTTTTTTTTAACAATCAATGAAAACAACTAATCTAATATTACTTTCATTTATTTGTTAAAATGTGCATCCAATTATAACACAGCTTTTCATATATCACCATTTTAAGCAAAAATAAGAAAATTTGTAATATAACTTATTAGAGAAAAATGCTGCTTTCCTTAAAGGGGTTTTGCCACGATCTCATTTCATACCTCCTGTATCCAACTCTTCAGCTCTGTGCTCAGAAGGGGGCATGTGTGATTTGTTTGAATTGCCTATCATGTGACCCAGAAGGATAATATCACCAGGCCTTACCTCTTTCTAGTCAAAGAAAGGTCTGTTTATGGAAAGAGCTGTGAGTAGTTACAATATAGCTCAGAGGTAAAACTTATGCCTCCAGACACAAGGGTCCTTGGTTCAAATCCCTGCAGGAACCAAACCATTGGATTTTATTTCTCTTTACCAATGCACATACCTGATTGAGGTTTCTTTTTTAATTTATTTGCACTGTTTAATTAATTACTAAGGAGTCCAGAGGACGGGAGTAGAATGACAGCACCTGGGTTTTGAACACTCAGTAGCTGCCAGAGAGGAGAGGGGATGTCTGAGCATGTGTGACCAGGACTGAGAAGCTATATTTACTATTTTGCCATAGGCAAACTTAAACTCTATCAGTTCTCTATCTGTTAAACACTAAAACATAACTTTTATTATGTATAACTCTTAACCTCTATACACACTATTTAAAAACCTGATCTCTAACCTCATCATTTAACCCTTTTTGCTTCTGAGAGAGGGAATAACTCCCTTTCTATTATCAAGTCTGGATGAACCCCACCTACTAACAGGGGAGCCTTATATCTATAGCAAAGTACTAGCTTCAGTAAGGGATCCCAAGCCAACTACTTGGGCAGTCGTCCCTAATCTCATAGACACAGAACAAATAAGGCCCCCTTGTGACACAGTCTGCAGCAGGTGACACTTGTAGACAGAAGTGAGAGATCACAATTTAAAACTTCATATCTGACCTCGCCCTGGTTTTATCCCCTGGAGACGAGCTGTAAACAATGGATCACTAAAGGAGCAGCTAAGACAAAAACGGTGCAGAATTTTTAATAATGATGAATGGTAAAAATGTTTGCTATATAATTTACAAACTTCCCACAATCAATTTGACTTCGTGGCAAAACCCCTTTAATTTTTAACCTCTTTTCTCTCACCTACTCCTGTGTGCTTATCTATTTACTCGACTGTCCAAGAGAAAGGAGATTCACACACACACACACACACACACACACACATGCTCACACACACACACACTCACACACAGTCACACACACCTGCAGTGAGGACAGTAGACGGCAGTAAAATGCAGAATAGCTGTGAATCTAGCACAACAGTGACACAGGACACTCACTATACAGCCAGAATAATTTATTTGTGTCTCTCTAGCTCTCATCCATCCTCCACTCTGAATAAACGGATATGGGCAGCTGTAACCTGAGATCTCTCTATTTTATGTATTTCTGAGTAAGTGAACAGATAGAAATGCAGAAGGGGAGTACAATCTAAAAAAGAGTTAAAGGTAGCATTTATCTCTAAGAAGATATGTTTAGAAGTTTCTTATTTTTGCTTGTACTACTGGTTTATGGAAAGTTGTTTTATTACTGAATACACACTTTAATATTTTAGGTATCTAGTTCTTCCGTTACACCATTTGGTATTATACCATAAGTTTGGTATACCATAAGTCCTTGTTTGTCCGATATAGCTGCTTGAGTGCATATCGTGGTGGCAGTTTAACACCAGCAGCAAGTCTCAGACTTGCTGCTTCTTGTAAACTGCTACCATGATACTGCTACCACGATATGCACTCAGGCAGCTATATCGGACAGACAAGGACTCTGCAAACAAAGTAAGAATGTTCTGAACTCATGATATATTGGAAGCCCAAATGGGCAATGTGATTAAGCACTTTGAAGGACTTTATGCTCTATTTTAATCATCTGTTATAAATAAAGAAAAGGATTATTTAAAGATAATATATGAATCCTGTGATAAGTGAATGAAACGACTAAATTCAAGGGTGTGTAGCAGTGCTGTTTATTTATAGATCTGCATTGCACCCTGGGCTACACCCCTCCATCCATAATTCACCTCTCTAAGCCTCCTCTCTCCTGCAGTTTAGTAGATGTATGCATATATAATCATACAGATGTAGCAAAGCTAAACTTGACAGTCATCAAACCATGATATCATGACACCAAAAACGATCTCAACTCTGATTAAATCAAAAACTGTCAAGTTAAAAAGGTTGTCTACCTCTGTTTTAAGATTTGATTAGTATTGTTGGGCCCTTTTAGCATAAAAAAAAAAATCTACTCAACTTTCCCCTCTCACTCGTTCCTAAATGGTCATCTGTGGGACTGTCTCTATGGTTATGTTCATTATATGGATCCTCACCCATACACCCTCCAACAGCTATAGGATGCAGTCAGCATGATTCCAGATACCTGTGAAAACCTACCAGGACCTGGTGGAGTCACTCCCAGCCTATTCAGCTGCTGTCCATTCTGTACACAGCAGTCACTCTTGACATTAATGTTAATTAATGCTAATGTATATGCTATAATAACAACCACAAGGCACCTCTTCTGTTTAATATGACTATTTCTCTGGTACTCAGACCTCATGGCATGCATTTTAACTGATGGAACCTTTATTGTCTTCTTTCTTATACTCTTTTAGGGCGACGTGTATGAATGGGGCAGAGCCAGTTTTGTGACTTACTTTGAGCAAAAAAACTGTTGTAGCCCTGTCCGACAGATGTATGAATAGGTGTATGACAAAACTTGCCGCACTCTGCACTATTTACTACACTTTTGAATACAAAAATGCACCAAGAATGCTCCAAAGATTGATACAAAACTGCCATAGAATTTCATACCATGGATGGGACAAAATTTGGCGCATACCACTCTATGCACAAAAATGTTTGCCGCATAACACTCTCAGTGCCAATGTTTGCTGCATAACACTTTTACACTTCTCTATCTAGAACTGGCGTGTTGGTGCCAGGTTTCATACATGTCACCCTAAATGTTTTAGTACCTTAATTTAATAAAGCTTTAAAAAAGTTAAACAGACAGGGGTAAGTGTATTTCCAGAAACAACAACTCTGTAGTCCATGGGTTGTATCTGGTTTTACAGCTCAGCATCCTACACTGGTGATATGTAATTACTTTATAAGATAAGAATGTGTATAATATTTCAGTGTATCAGTGTATAATATATATATGTGTATTACACGAGCAGTTCATATAAAATTGTAACTTGTTAACAAGACACCTTCTGGAGGGAGGAACATGGGTGATGATAAGCCACTACAGTAAATTCTGGACAGCAGAATTGGTTTATTGTACAGTATACATCCTATATAATGCAGGATTGTCTATGTCTATAGAGAGTATGATTTAGGTAATACCTTCATATGCATGACTTCCACAAGATTTTCTCTATATTCTTGCACTCCAGAAACATATTGGTAGGCTAATTTATTCTCAATGAAATTGATCCCCACAGTGTATTTCTGAGGCCTACTGAAATGAGCCATGATAATCTCTGCAAAATATGTTGGAGCGATATAATCAACTGGAAATAAATATATAACTAGTAGGGAATTATTATTTGTGTTATTTCTTATGACATTAATATGGTTCCATCTGAAATGTCAAACAATGCATGTTTTTCTTTGCTACTGAATGATTAATTTTCCATGTATGTGGCAGGAGCTTGTGCAAAGTGTAATGACGGAGATATTACATATATAATTAAAGGAAACATTATTTTTATAGGAGCTGTAAAACCAACATTAGCTGCCCAGCTAGAGCAGAGGATCACATACTGTATGTAGTTTCAGCATGCAGGTTTATTTCAGGGTCATCTACATTTACTTAATGTTTATATCTTTTTGCACCTCTGTTTGTGCCTCTGGCTTATACACAAACGAGTCTACAAACTAAAAAATGCTTTCCTAACCTCTGAACAGACTGTTCTATTCAGGCACATTGACAGCGAACCAATACAACAGCAGTTCATTCTTTTCTACACAGTGGGAGTATTTCTTAAATCTCTTTGACATTTATCATTTTCTAAACCTTGGTCAAAGTGCACAGGGAAAAAAGATCAAGATAGTATTCTTGAAGTCAGGAAAACACAGTCTTGTTCAACAAAAGGTGATGCACCCATGAACCCAATTTTTTAAGGTTTCATGACTACAACAGAAGACAAGGAAATCCCTAAGATTTATACCCTCACAAAGTTATCACAGAGCTCGGAAGTAAGAATGGTTTTATTATATACTGTACATATCATGAATTAAACTGAACATGTTTAATGCATATCATAATATGCAAACAGAACATACCATGCAACTAGAAAGTACCAATTGTATTGAGCATTGTATTTAGAAACAAATAATTACAAAGTTAAATTAACAATAATGTGTACAGAGTGATTTAAGTAAAAATGCTGACTAAAATCATACCTTGATAGTTCTTAGTGACACTAAGTACAACAGGTTTGTAATCTAAGGTTATCTAGCAACATAGGCACATTGTAATAAAAGAGAATGAAAATTAAAAAATACAACTTGTTTAAACTAAAAAATAAACAAAAAAAACTTTTTTCAGAAAAAAAAAATCAAAATCGAGGTGTGAATCCTATTATGTCTTGGGCTAAGTTCTCATAATGGAATTTAACACAATATTTAACTCCTTTCCCATGTCAGAATCCACATCAAGCCACATGTAAACTTGAGTCCCATTCTTTTGAATAGGCAATCCAAGCTGTAGATCACATAGTAAATTACAGTGCAGATTTTTTACACAGAAGCAGAAAATTGAAATCGGACTAAACTATGTCTGCATCAGAGGCAAAAACTAACCATGCAATCTGTGGCAGAAATCCAAGGGTTTGCCTTGGATTTCTGCTAGTAGTATACAGTAATATTATATCATGTTAGCCATAGAAAGTTGTAGAACAGTGAAGAAATCAAGTGATACCTATTAGAGGCTGAGTATATTTGATGGTGAGCTTTCGAGAGTACTAGCTCTCTTCTTCAGACATGATGTTATGCAAGAAACTGAAAATTCACAGACTTTTTATACACAAAAGACATGGATCTTCAAAGGATCTTAAACTCTTTTTAAAATAACAAAATGCAATATAAGTGAAGAAGTCATTTACAAGGTCAAGAAATAAACAATCTGTAAACTTGTGAGAAGTGATGGAGGGATCATTGATTCCTGCTGTTATCTGTTTGCTATCAGGTGGTGATTTGTGACCCGCACAGTTCATAAATAGTATGACATGCAACTGGATTTCTGCCTCAGTTTCCATGTGAGATTTTTCTGTTTGGAAAAACCCAAGTATGAACATAGCCTTACTAAAAAGAGTCCAAGAAGAAGGTTTTTCTGAGGTATTCACAGTAACAAGCTGATTTAACAGTCTGTGCACCTCTGTGTGACATAAATGAATTACTGTGGTCAATGGAAATTTGCTTTCCTTGTGATCCAAATTAGGCTCTGAAGAGTTCACAAACTTAAAACTTTTTCTTTGACCCTGATGAGCTACAATTTTACGGTTTCTTAAGCCAGGGAAAATAATATATTGGTGACCATATTGATTCCTCCAAACAGCACTGTAGCCAGTGGTAGCTAAAAAAAACTATTAGTACAGCAAATAGTTCAGAAAAACTCAGTGTTTTTGAGGATGCTTTCACAAATGATCAAGTGGTATTGTTCCATTTTCCATAATTGACTGTGGTCCTGCAATGTGGTTTCTGGCTACACAACATCTACAAATTAAAGAAATTTGTTTTCTTTGCAAAATAATGTTCAAAGGCACAGCAATTTCCGTAAGCCAGACATGATTTTTTCAGTGTAGTGGCATGGAACAATACCACTGCCCTTTATCATGTGTGAAAAAATCTGCTGAGTGTGACGGGGTAGGAGGGATAGGAAATTAGCATTAAGTGCAGTCATATCTGAAATTTTAAGTTTATTCAGACTTTAAAGTCAACTATTATGTTGATATGATGACACAGAAGACTTAGACAATTTGAACTTTTCTTACACTTAAGACATCAAGTTTCATATATATCTCTTCCCTACATCCAGTTAAACATACCTATGAAATACGCTATACAGTACAATATTTCTTTGTATATGTCATAAAGTAAAAAATATATTTTATTCTTTTGTGCCTGAAACCATCAATTTCTGACATTACTATAGCACAGAAAGGGTAATGCTCATAAAACATAAAGCACTGCAGAATGATAGACGATCTCTTTGTGTAAAAGAATATTTATTGTCTCTCAGGGTACATACTTTTTTTTAAAGAACCTTATTTTGTTTTTAAATAGGAAAAACAATTCTCAATGTGAGAAAATACAGTGGGTGAAATCCTATTGGCATGTATGATTTAAAACAACTATCGTGAAACATGTTAAAGTATTTTTGCAGTCTGTATACAAAAGTAAAAACTTTGGTGGTCAAGTTAGAGCACAATAGTTAGAGAAAACTGTTCACAGAAAACCTCAACATCTTTTAGATGTCAGTAGAATATACAAAGCTTTTTAAGTACCCCTAATTTGCCAGGTTAAAGAAACAGAGGTGGGTCCTTGTGAGGCCCTAGTATTAATCAGTGTAGGCACAGCATCTCTGCTAGTATCAACTGAAATCAATGATTACCTATTGATTTCCGTGTGCACTGTAAGAGGTTTAGGGGGCCCATGTATGAAAACTATTTGGGTCTGGGGCCCTTTTTTTGTACCCCAAAAAAAACCCAATCATTTTTCCCCCTTTCATTTCATTTGTGCTCTAAAAAAATGAAAGAGGAAACCTGTTTGGGGTTCCCTTATGGAAAACAAAAAAGGGGTTTTGGCCCAAAAAGATTTTTCAGACAGCCCCGTTAATTTTCCCGGGCGGGGGGCCACGGGAAAACCATTGATTGAAGAGGGTTTTCCTGCTTGGGGAAAAGCAAATTTTAAAATTTTGTTTATTTAAATGGGGGAAAAACTCCCTTTTTCAACTACAGTACACAGTATGATTCAGTACAATATGTTCCATGGCAGCTAAATGTAGTTTTTTAACAAACATGAACATGTAGAAAATTTCTACTTTCTCAAAATTGTCACTTTTACTGAGCTCTTGCTGATTACATTAAGAAAAACAAAGATCATTGGTTTATTCTTATGACCTACATATGCCATGAGTAGTAAAGGATATAGTGAGACCTGAAGTGCACCATTGCCAACTATATTGTAGAGCTTGCGCACATAAGTTGAGGGGGTGTTTCCCATTTTTTGGGGTTGGGAAAAAAAGTTTAAAAAAAAATAACTTTTTTTAACCAAATAAATTTTTTTGTCTTGCTTTTTTTAAAAAGATAAAACCCATTTTTTTTTCCCCTTATTGTTTGCAGATGCTTTCCCTAGTTCCCAACCCCATCTCTTTGTTCTAGAGGGTTTTGGGTTTTGGGAAAGGGGTCACTCCCCCCTGTGTTTAACCCAGCAAGGGGTTTGGGCTTTTTTTTTCAGACCTGTCATTCTTACTGAGAAGAATGTTAACTATTTAGAGTTAAATAACAGGGAGACCTCCTGTATCTGTCCTGTATCTGCTGTCCTGTATCTACTGAGTGACACTGTTATATTTTCATGTAAATACCCCCAAAAAACAACGTGAAAAAGGAAAAAAAATCATGTTATCAAAAAAAAAATTTCCTTTCAGGGACAAACCAGCCCCTTTAAAATTTAATTTAGAGCCAAAAATTTAATCCCGGGTGTCATTTTTTTTTCAAAACCCTTTCATCACTAAGGTCCATCTAACGGGCTCAACTAGGAATAGCAGATCTGAAATGTCAGTTACTTCTATATATCCACCCATAGCCTGCACAGAAAGAGGAGGCCTGAAGTTCTCACAAAAAGCAGGTTATGTGAAAACAGCCAGATAGGTAATCCCCTTTAAAATATAATATAAGGGTGTAGAGTGTTACTTAAAAGCAAAACATCAAAGAGATTACTGTTTTTGACTCTAATAATTAAAGCTAAGCCAAATTATTGTTGTAATGCTTGAACAGTAAAAAGATGGTGTCGTAAATAACATGTATTATGTGACAATTGACAAAAAAATGGTGTAAACATTAAAATAATTCAACATTTTAAAGTAATGCAAATATAGGATGTGTGCTTTAAATATACTGTGTGTGAGGCAACTGACAGCATTGTGTAATACATAGTTTAATTGTCATTTTTCATTTTAAATTTTTGTAAACCCGCCCCAAAAAACCTAGTTTTCCTTTTTAAAAACCCCTTTTGCTTTTTTATTATAATCTCAAAGAGTTCAAAATGGTATGCTGAATTATTTTTAATGTATGTTGTTAATGGGGGTTTAGGGGGGGGTTTATTCTTGACAAGAAAATTTGTTTTCCCTGCACACACATATATAGATTCAAAAGTTAACATGTTTGGGTGCTGCAGGGCACCCCTAGAGGGAGTTTGGGGTGAACCCGGAAAAATATCATTTTCGTTTAAAAAACAATTGCCAAAAAGTGTCTTTTAGTAAAACCCGCCTGTTTCTTTAAATTTTTTCAAAGCAAAGGATTTGTTTTTTTGTTTTTTGTTTTTGAAATTTAAAAAAACTGGACAAAGTTTTTGATAGTTAAGAAATAATCATCAAAGCTTTCTAATCACCTATACATAGGGATGTAGGGATAAGGATATTTAAAATTGATACAGGGAAAATTCACCTCCTGCTCGGCCACTGCATACCAATATAAATGACCTTTATTGTAATAAAACATACAGATATAGTACAGCTGAGTTTATCATATAACTGTTTGCAGCTCTGCTACATCTGTATATTATCATTTCTGCATTACATTTAAATGCCAAACGTTGGTTGTCAAATTAAAAAAAAAATCCAAAGGGAAATCATTGACAAGTGAAGGATGTCGCTATCAGGTGACAGGTGCACAGTATCACTTCCCTTGAGCTGGAAACATAATACAACCATATGTTCTTATTATGTGTGCAGAAATGGGGAACATATTGACTGGCAAAGAATATGTAAAATGTAAAAATATTCAGACTATGATTATAGACAATGGTAATGTGAGTTTGTCGATCTTAATAATTTAATACAAAAATGCAGTGGAATAAATAAAATAGCAGCTCAGTCATCCTTTTAAAGAAAAATAAAACATTACCATATGGAAGAGAGGTGGCCCTATAATCTCACACTATTTAGTATTAAGGCACCATAAAAACAACTTGGGAAACATGTGACAAATTCAGATATTTTCAGAACATTTTTCCCCCGGCACAACTTCCAGCAGTATCTGCAGCACTGTGGTGACCTGATCTGTAAAAGAAGAAAATAATAACTGTAAGTAGATGATAACGAAGGAGGAGTTTCTCTGAGGATTTATACATCAGTATTCATCATCTGTTAAAGCTTTTACCTGTCATAACACAATATACATAATGCATTTTTATTTTACAGGCATTTCGTGCCATTCCCTCCCCAGATGCTTTTCCCCAAAAAATGGAAGGGCAAACAATGGCTCCTGCAAATGACTACAAATGAAATAGAAAAATCAAAGATTGATGCTAAGAGGAGGATTCGAAAAAATTATTAGACTTAAAGCCTGAGACATTAGATTAGAACATTAGCATAATGATAAATGCTTATACATAAGAAGAAAAAAATGCGGGATTTTTAAAAAAAAGCTGTGGAAAATAGAGCAAAAATTTTTGTTTCTGCAAAAAGGGTTTTAAATGACTTAATGTAAGTCAATGAGGTGCAGGAGTAAAAAAAAAAAGGAAAATAAAAAGGTAAGAATTTAAAATTTTTGGGAATTCTTTTTGGCTATAAAGTATTAAAAACCTTTTTTTTGGCAACTATCATATAGAGGTTTTACAAAACGGTGATGGGGTTTCGGGAAGAGAATATCTGTTTGAAAAGCTATTTAAAAAGGAAAAAAAGCAATATTTTAAAAGCCCTGTTTATTTTTAAGTGATTTAAACACCATACTACTTGTTTTAAATTTTGTAAGGGGAGGGGTTTGTCGATGGTTTTTAAACGGGGCAAAGGATCATGACAGTTAACAGTAATCCCAGAATGACCAGATCATGCACCCTACAGCTTTTCCAGTCCTGCGTCTTCATTGTAAAAAATGTTGAAAGACTGCGGGAAAATTCCTCCCTTTCCAAAAAAAACCTTAGTAAGGTTCTTATAGACACTTAGTATGATTCTTTTAAATCACTTTGTAGTCATCTTCAAATAATACCCAGTCGTAGAATCTTATCTGTTTGCCCAAATTCCCTGACAGGGAAAGTCTTTGATGTATGGGGCCCTGCACGGTTTATCCCCCAAGACTGCGGGGTATAAGAACAGAAAAAAGTAAAAGATGTGGGCATGCTGCAAATTAAATGGACTCTTAGTGTTTTCTCCATTTGAACCACAATTCTCATAGTTTGTCATATTCACAGTCGGTCAATGCTAAAACAATGTGACCCAAGATGCTGGATTTCCATAGAAGAAACATGGGGCCCTGAAAGGGGTCATCCATTTGTTGTAAGAATGTCTAATATAAATTTATATAGCTAGTTATTTATTATAAAGCTGTACTATACAGGCCCCTCAGTACCAATTAATTCTACAGCAGTGAAGATAGATATAACTTTTAGTGTTAAGCGATTGCGTTGGCTATCGAGTTTCGGGCGATAGTCGATTAGGTGGGCCCGCTATCGAAAAGGGTTTTTTTTCGTTAGTGAGCATGGGATTATGACGATTACCTTTAAAAAGGGTTATGGGGGGGAGCAAAAAAACCCCTTCATTATTACACCCAAACAAGGCTGGGGGAAGCTAAAAATTAAAACATCCACAACAGTCAAATGGATACGTGCAAACATCTTAGACAACAAATTTAGGTTTTAAAAGTCACAGAAAAAAAAGTCAAAAGCCCATTCATATCCCTGTTTTTGTAAACAGCATAAACCTTTAAACCGCATAAACCCAAAAATTTAAAAGTGCCAGAAGGCATTTTGATTTGAACCATCATGTTACTTGAATGGACTTTAAATTTTCCCCTGCCCAAAAACGCAGCTTTGGCCCCAAAAACCTGTTTTGACCCCCAAAATTTAAAAAAGTCCCGGGCAAAAAGGGGGGTCTTTCAACCCCCATTTTTTTTGAACTGGACACAAATTTAACCCTGCCCTTGTACCGCAGAAGGGCCCATTAACCCTTTTTGCCCACGGGGTTTAAAAAGGCCCAAAAAAAAGGAGTTTTTAAAAACCCCACCTTTTTTTAGTTGAACTGGACACTAAAAAATTGTCCTGTCCCCGGCCAGAATAAAAAAATTAATCCTGTTGCCCCCACATTTTTAAAAATGACAAAAAAGGGAAAGTTTTTCAACCCCCATTTTATTTGGGAAACGGGAAATATACTGTCCGGGTTTTGGGGCCCAAAGAAAGGGCCCTTTTAACCTGTCTGCCCCCCAGATTACAAAGTGCTGGAAAAAGGAGTTTTTTCAACCACCATTTTATTTTGAACGGGGACATTGACTAGAACTGTCCTGTGCCACAGCAGGGACCCGGGGCCGGGGGTTACGGGGGGTTTGCGGGGGAGGACCCAGGCTGGGTCCGTCATCTATTAACACGTGGGTTTAAAAAAGGCCCTGATGCGCAGCAAAAAAAACTGTCGTGTGAAGCAGAGTGGGGGGAACGGAAGTGGGGAGAACTCCACCCTTCCTCAGTACACAGTAAAAGCCCTGGGTAGCCCCTTCCCCCCTCCGTATGATTTTGGGGGCCCAATTGAGTTCATTTGGGAAATTCTGGGGGTTTAAACGTCCTGTTACATAAAGGTTCCCCTTTTGTTTGGGCTTTCCCTTTTTCCCTTTTTTTCACAACCCATGCTGGGGGGAAAATGTCTCTGTACTTTGTTCTTTTGCCCGGGTGTTTCCATATTCCATGCCCTTGAATAATAAATTGGTCAAGTTTTCTGTACCCCCCCTTTTTTAAAATTAAGGGGAATTTTTTTTACCAATATTTTTTTTACATGCAAGTTTTTTTAGTTTTTAAATCTAGAAAAAAAATTTTTTTAAAAATAGGATGGAACCCAACCTTGTCTTTGTTTCTCTTTTTTTATTGAAATTAAAGGGGTTTTGTTCCCAATACAGGGTTTTGTTTGCTATTTTTAAGATCTTGCAAAAAAAAGTCTTTTTGAATTTGTGCCCATTAACAGTGCCCTCCCTTTTCCCTGTTTTGACAGCACCATCACCCTTGAGCCACTCTTGAAAATTTTTTGAAGAAAAAAATGTCTGTTAGAAAAAAACTTTTTTAGAATAGGACCTGTAGTATGGGTTTGCATGTCACGAAAAACCCCCCCCAAAAAAATTCAAAGCTTGGCCCTTGGGGGGTTATTTTGGGGAAAATTTTGTGAAAACAAATGTCTTTTAAAATTAAAAAAAATTTTTTTTTTTAGAATAGGACCGGGTAGTTTAGTGCTTGTCAAAACCCAAAATTTCCCCCCAAAAAATTAAAAAAACATAAACCCATGACCCAAATTTTTGGGACAATTGTGAAGAAAAATGTCTATTGGGAAACCCAACTTTTTTTTTAGAATGGAAACCCTTTTGTATTGCTGCATTTCAAAGAAAATTTCCCCCCAAAAATTCAAAGAAATGCCCCTTGACCCATTTTGGTCAATTGGGGAAGAACAAATGTCTGTTAGAAAAAAAAAATTTTTTTAAAATTTGGACCTGTAGTATTGCGGGCATTTCAAACCCAGATGACCCAAAAATTATTTAAATGATTTTCTCACCCACTTTTAAAAAAATTGGGTGAGGGAAAAATGCCATTTTAAAAATAAACCATTTCTTTTCCCAAAAGGATTTTAAATTATAGCTGTGTTCACAGAAAAACCGACCCAAAACATTGGAACAATGCGAAAACTTTTTAAGTAAAGTGAGTAAAGGGAAATTACGGTTTTGTCATAAAAACCTTGCTTTTTTTTTACGGGCCCTCACAGAAAAAAGAAAATTTTAAAGGGGGAAAAAAGAAAAAAAATTGCAGTAAAAAAATTGATCTTTTTTAAAAAAAATTTTTAAAGGGGGACCATTTTTTTTTAAAAAGGGGGAAATGTGAAGTACCGGGAACTAATCGGTGACCTCGGAAATTTGGGGGCCCAACAACATCATCAGGGGACCCATCCCTGTTTCATCTTGATAAAAGTCAAACGATCCAAAATTATTGGGGGAAAAGGGCCGGATGGGGTTTGGGTCTGTAAGGGCACCCCCGGGCTGTGCTAAAGGGGCCCGTCAGATATGACGCTGGCTGCTGGGAGGACAAAAACCTCTAGGGCTTGAGGGAAGCCCAGTCGGGCCCCCCATTCGTAATTTTGGTTTCCCAAGAAAGCCCTATTGGGTCCGGAACACATGAAAAAACCCATCGGTTTTGGGGAAGACGCGGGAAAAATAGTGTACCCATGATCTTATGGTTTTTTTTCTCTGTGTGTTGGATGTGTCCCCTGCATTGCATGCGTTGGTGGAGGGGGTTAAAAAAAGATTCCCGGGAAGTCCCCCTTTAGGCTTCCCCCACCTTGCCGTTTGCTGCCGTTTCGCATATTTGGACTCTACTGCGGGTCACGTCGCTGATGTTGTTCCACCGTAAACTTTTGGGGGGAACTTTTGAAGCAGTGCAACAGATGTCCCATTTTGATAAATCAGCAAGGGTTCCTTTTCCCTGCATTTTACTCTTATTTGGGTGGGTTTGGAAAGGGAAAATTTTGCTGGTTTTTTTTTTTGTCCCGGGGATCCGGAGGGGGGCCCAAACCCAGTAACTGTTTTTTCATTTTGAGGCCCTTTAATGCGAGGTTCATTTTGGGAGGAAATGGGCACCCAAGAAACTAATGTGAGAGATGGAGCCTTGTTTTCCCCAACCCTCTGGGTCGAGGGGCACTGGGCAAACTGTTTCTTCATCCCCCTAAAATTCGCCCCCACCTTTTTTTCCAAGGCGGGGGACGTCGGGGGGTAACATCGGTGTCTAAAAAAATCCCTCCTCCTCCTCCGTTTGCATCCGGAACAGCTTCAACACACCCTGCTTGCCTGAGATGATGCCCCCTGAGAGCTGATGCGCCACCTTGCACTAGCTCTGGACCCCAAACCCACCCTAATAAAGGGCGTTAAAAATTGTAAAAAACTGTGGGGCCCCTTGTGGATTTGGGGGAGAGAAAAGGTTCCGGGGCCCCCCCGCTTTCGGGTGTCCGTCTCCTCCTCCGTCGTGGGGGGGGGACCTTTTGTTTCAGGTGCCCAAAACCGTTTCGTTCCAGAACAAAGGGAACCCCAACAATGCTCATGGGGAAAAATGCATTTGCCCGCACGGAAAAAATTTTGGTGGCTTCTTAAAAAATGGAAGGATGGTGAGGGGCTCTTTCACCTGCTCCCTCTGGGTTTATTTCAAAAAACCCCGGGTCCGCACCGCTGTTGGGTCAGGCCATTTCACTTCTACGGGGTTTAAATGGCATTGCGCTGTTTGCCCAATCGCTTTTTTGCATGTGGAGGGGGGGAAATTTCCAGCGTGTTGCCAGGGGTCAAAAATAAAGGGGTTGGGGGGGGGCCCGGAGTTTGACGCTGCAAGCAGAAAGGCGGGACGAAGCATTTTTGCGAAGGGCGGAAAGTGGGGAACTCAGCCCTCGAGCCTTCTTCAGCGGGGGCAGTCCAAAACCCGGGGGTTAGCTTTTAGAAATTTTGGCGACAAAGGTTCATGACATGTGCCGGAAAAGGGATGTGCTCCACCCCAAACCGATTTAAGGGCGGGCCCGCAGATTTCCCGGTTTTTCCCCCACAACCCCTTGCCTGGCCCCAAGGTTCTTGTCACCCAGCCAGCGCTTTGGGTTTTGTTTCGGAGAGGGCCGTCCCCAGCTCCCGACCTGGTGTGGCGGTTTTCCAAAGGGAGATTAATTTCAACACCCGGTTCTTTTCTCTGGGCACTGATGCCCCAGAGGAAACCCTTGGGGGGGGGAAAAAACCTTGCCCCACATCCCCGCGGGTTTTTAAAAAAGCGGGCGCCCAGCCTGAGAGCCACCGTCACCCCCAAAAGAATCCACCCAAACTCAAACCCCGTGAGCTGTCACAGAATAACGGCCTTGGCCGTGCTTAAAAAAAACCTTTTGTCGGTGGTGGATGGACTTTTCCGGGAAAAGATGCAGACAACGCGTTTGAAATTTTATTTTGAAAGTGGCTGGCCCGGGCAAAGGGGGGCTTTTTGGCAAAGAAAAAAGCCTGCTCCCGCAAAACTGGGATTGGGGGCAGGGGAGGGCCATTTATGGGCGGAACCCATCTGTGTCCCCCAGACGGAAAAAAAGGCCCAAAATTTTCCAAGGCCAAAAGGGCCCGGCAAAGGACATTCAGGCTTTTGGCTTTTGGGATGGGGTTTTGGGGTTTAAAATGTTTTTTTGCTCCCAAATGGAAAACAGGGAAGGGTGGGTGCTAGATGGCCGGGTGTACGGCATGCAGGTGTTTAAGCTGGCGGAAGGAAAAAAGGGGGTAGGATGGGTCTTGGTGGGTGGTGGTACTCGGGCGGGCGGTGGAGGCTGAAGCGGGGGGGGGGGTGATCCTGAAACCCTGACTCTGTGGACAGGGCCCGGTGAGGGGAAAGCTTGGTGGGGGGGCGGAGGAGGGGAGGGGAACAGAGGGTTTTGATAGTGGTTGGAGGCCCGGCGTCGGTCTGGCCCTTTTTTGGCCAAGTTGTTTCCATATTTAACTCTGGCCCCCTTCGGGGGTTTTGCATGTGAATTTGGGCTTGGTTTGGGGGTGGTTAACCACTTAAGGTTCTTGCCTCTATTATGCGTTTCGCAAAAAAGGGGGATATGAAATTGCTGGGTTTTAATCAGAGGTTTCTCCCAAAAAAAGGCCCCGGGTTGGGAGGTCTGGGCCTTTTTGACGGCGATAAGCGAGGAGCGGGGTTTGCGCTTTACCGTGGCTGGCGGGGAATTTATATCAGCGGGCTTTTTGCGACCGCCTCTCCCTTTTTGTGGCGGGGCCCGTATTGGGCAAAACCCCAACGTTTTCCCCATCGTTTCCCAAAGAAGAAGCCTCGCAAGAAAATTTTTTTTTGCGGAAAAGGGCCCTGATGGATCGCAAAAGTCTTTGTCATCATTTATAAACATCAACACAGGTGACTTTGGGCGTCCTGATTTCCCGCATCCAGAAGGGGGTGGGGCTACAAGCAAGGGGCCCCTGCGGGGGGTGCCGACCGCCCGGGTTTTTTTCCCATTGACCGGGGTTTCCCTTACCCCATTTTTGGCACAGTAATGGGGTTTTAGAGCAGACTAAATCATCCCCTTTTATCTTTTTAACCCTTTCCCCTTCCCGAACCCAAACCGGGATTTTGTCATCAAAAAGGTCTTCAGGGCAATGGATTATTTCCCCATGGGGGGGTAACGAGGGTTGGGCATTTGGGCTGTTCATGTTGGACGGATGCATATGATCTGATGGGGGGACATTTGTGGGTGATGCAGGGGGGCGAGGAGGTAAGACTGCTGATGCAGGTTTTCATTAAAAAATTTAAGGACAGATTGGCGATGATTTTTGTTACTTAGATTCACAGGGCCCTGACCCAGGATGACAGGCCTGCGGTTTCCCGCAAATGAAGATCCGTGGATGGTGTTGTCGCCCCCTTTTGGGAAAGGGGCACCTTCTTTTCCCTACCTCTTCCCCCATGTGCTACCCCCCCCTTTTCTCGTTTTCCACCTGCATTTTCACTCCATGTTCAGAAATATAAAAAAAATTTTAGAAGGTATTGGAAAAAGTTTTGGAAAGTCTCTTATTTTAAAAAAGGGGCAAAAACAAGTATTCCAAATTTCCCTCTAATCAAAAAAAAATTGGGTGGATTTTAAATTTAAAGCAAAAGGGGTCTATCAAACCCAAACGGACTGGGCAAAAAAAACCAAAAAACCGTATCTGTTATGTTTTTGGGATAATAAACGGTTTTTTTTTTGCACCTTTTAAAATTTACCCGTGGGGAATTAGAATTGCTTTTTTAAGATTTAAATAGTGCTGCGGGAATGAACAAAGCTGGGTGCGCAAAGTCAAAAAAATACGAAAAAATGTGATGTTTTCGTTTGAAAACACGGGGATTTTTTTGGGAACAAACAACCCTTTCTGTTTCAAGATTGCTGTATTGTTTTTAACTGCAAGGTGGGTATATAAAAAAGTCAAAAGGTGTAATGGGTAAAAAATTGGAAAAAAGAAAACCCATTGAAATGTTTAATGATATTTAAAAGTTTGGGGTTTTTTCAGCTAATAAAGAGACCCGCAGTTACTTGAAATGATGTGTTCCAAAATAAGTTCAGGCTGCCCCAAAATCCAGGGAAAAAATTTTTTAAAAGCAAAAATGTTAATAATTAAAAATATTCCACTACAATTTTCTTTAAAAAAGTTTGGTGAAAATTTAAACCAGTGTTTTTTATTTGATTGAGCTTGTCTGTGTTCCCCACGGCCCCCCCCCCCCCCTTTCCCCCGCCGTGAAATTTTCAGCGGGAGAGATTGCTTTAAAAAATTTTCAGGGTAATACATAAAAAAACTTCAAATCCCCTAAACTAAATAAATTTGGGAAAGGGTCACAGCTAATAGTAGAGGTTTCTTGTGCAGAAATTGACTTTAAATTTTGCTGAGGTGTTTGGGCCCCAAGGCCCCAAAAGGGCCCATCCCTAGGGGATGGAGAGCACTGAGGCCCGAAAAAAAGGGGAAAAGTGTTCTTTGTTTAAAAAAAAGGTATGTGTTTTTTTTAGCCAATCGCAACCCTTTCACATCCCAGTCATGACGTTTTGCACACACTTTTCCCCCCTGCTCTATTTTGTAATCTGATTTGCTGGCCCCCAAAAATTACAGGGAAGCGCCGAAAAAGGCCCTTTAATTTGATGGGTGCTCAAAATTTTAAAAACCCTTTTTTATGCAAAGATTGGGGAAAATTTTTGGTCACCAAAAAACCTTGCCCATTTTAACTTTGTCGATAAAAAAACGCTCCCAAAATAATAACTTTCTCTTTTTACAATTTTAATGTTTGTTCAGGAATAGTTGTGAATGCTATTTGATCCTGAAACTTATCTTTAATTTTTTATGGGGGTTTAATTTAAAAGAGGGGTAATTATAAAGGGAAAGGGAAAAAGGGGGAGTGGGGGTCGATTTTGTTACCCTAAGGATTCAAACAGGGGATCTTAACCAGGGGTCCACAAAAAAGATTTCCGGGGGGTTCAATTTAAGTTTTAATAAAAAAAAAAAAAAAAAAAACAATCTTATCTTTATTTTTTCTGACCTCTAGCTGAAATATATAAAATTTCAGTAATTGTTTTTTCAATTTTAAAATCCCCATTTGTCGCATATTAAAAATTGGGGTTGGAATTTTTTTCCTAAAAAAAACTTTTTTAAAGGGGAGCTGTTAATGAAAAATCTATGGGAGGGGAGGGGAGGATGTTTTTAAACAGAAAACTCTAAAACCCAGGGAGTTCCCATAAAGTATATTAAACAGCAGTAAGGAGCAGTGTATCTGTGAGTCCAGGGGAAATAACACACTCACTATACAGCCGAGGCAAAATCTTGGGGTTCTTGTCTTATCCCCCCCCTTCCCAATAAATTTAGCTCCAGTGTAGTGGTTCCATCTCTTCTTCAAAATGAATTCTGTTAGTGACATATAAAAAAGCAATAAAAGGGATGGCATGAGGCTAATAAACAAGGACGCATTTTTCTCTACTAGGATTTAAAGGGATTGTCCACTTTCAAGGTTGCTTTTCCCTGTTAAAGATCTTTCAAAAAAAAAAACACTTTGCAAAACTTTTCCCCTTTTAAAAGGTTCCCTTTCCTATTTCTTTATAATCCCCCTTGCATTTGGGGTACAAACAGCTCCTCAGGCCACTATGTAAAAGGGCCTGTTTTTTTCTTCTGATTTAAGCTGCTAGCGTGTTGCTATTTTTGTCACAGACCTGATGCTTGCAGTCGTCACTTTCAAGGGGGGGTAGCAGCCAGTAAACCCCCTCCCCTGAAATTTAAAAAAAGAAACTGGGAAAAAAGGGTGAGGTAAGGGTAAATCGATGTAGTGGACAAACCCCCTTTTAAAACAAAAGGTTTTTTTTTTATTTTTGTTTTCACTTTTGAGTTACAGAAAGTTGTATTATAATCGGAGGTATACTTTAACAAATAATTGAAAGTAGCAAGTTGTTCTCATTGATTACAAAACTGCTCAGTTTAAAAATTAAAAAATTTATTTCCCTTTTTTTAAGGGGGGCTACTTTAAAAACAAATGTTTTTTTTTGCATGAAATGTTAAGTGTTTTGAAAAAATATTTTTGCTACTTAAATTTGGGTAAAAGGGTTTATGGGGTTTTTCCCCCCGGCTGGCAAAGAGGTCTGTGATTAAAAAGGGTTTTCAAAAAAACTTTTTTCTTTTTCTTTATAACATCACAAAATCTAACACTAAACTTTGGGCTGAGGACCTGGTAGTGCTGATGCTTCACCCCTTCTTCTTTAATGCTTGGAGAGTTATGGGAGATAAAAGGCTGTTTGGGAGGAAAAAAAGTGTGGGGGGTTTATTCCTATTTTTTAAAATGTGCCCTTTGAAAAAATATCTTTAAAATTTCTCCATATTGTTTAATAGTAAAAGGATTGTAGCTGAATAGGTTTCTGTAAGTACAGTATATGATAAATCATTCCCAAAAAAAATTTAGGGTACTTATTTCCTTCAATTTAAATTTTCCCTTTTTAAAGTGGGAATACACAATATGTAAAAAAAGGGGAAATGCCACCAAATCAACAGCGTTTAAAAACACCTTTCAGTCATTAATGACTGAAACTACATTATCAAACTGATCAGAATGATTGCAGTTTGCTCATTTATCTCTTATGAGATTACAAGACTATTTCTTATGTATACATTTGCATTTATGGAATTAAAATACAGATATATACAATAAATCCTGTAGGTGCAAATTAAAGCTAATAAGTGAAGACAGCTTACCAGATATGGGAGGGAACATATTTGATGCTATAGCCATAACACTGAAACTACTGACAGGTAAAATGAATAATATTGATTATTTTGTTATCATGACAACTGAGAAGGATTGATATATATTAGGCAGCAAGTGAACAGTCAGTTAATGTGTTGGAAGATAAAAAGGATGGCAGACGTAAGGATCATGTAAATTGCTGGATATAACTCCAGGATGCACTATGGGGAGTACTAATGCTCAAAGCAATGATTTACTGGGAAACTTTGGTCCTGGTATTCATGTGGACAAATACCTACTTACTACCTACTGTACCTAAACATTGTTGCAGATTATGTACTCCATCCTATGAAAATGGTGTTTCCTAACAGGATTGTCATCTTTCAGCAGGAAAATATGCAGTGACACATTGAACTTTTGTTCAGTGATAGCTTAGGGAAGATAACAAAGAGTTTAAAGGGGTTATATCATTACATTAAATGGTCTTCAGAATAAGGGAAAGAAAAAAAAAAGAAACTTTGCAATTGGTTTGTAATTTGAAATCTGTCTTTTTTCACTGTTCCCCTTACTTCATTTTGGAAAAACCTTTTCCCCCAGTGCCGGGTTGGATTCCACCCTCCTTTCATTTCATTGGCTGAGGGCTCTATAATTTAATTTCTGTTGGGGCCCCTGGTTTTATTCCCGGAGGGGTGCATTCCTGCTTCTCTCATCGAAAGGGTCCGGGGGCAACATTTCACTCTGCCCCCCCGGAGTCACAGAAAACTCGGGCTTTTACAATCAGAAAACAGAAGAATTGTGCCCGGTGCCTAATGCCCCTGGTGTAAACATAAAAGGGGAGACGATCTGTGGGCTGGGTTGAATTCTTAGAAGATGGATTCAACTGTAAAAAACCCCCCAGCTGTGAGAGGAGAAGGATCAGTGCTTGAGTTCATAGAAGTGTCTGACAAAAATGCAGGGCTTTGGTATGTAATAAACAGCTTTCCCAAAATAAGACTGAAAGGGGAGAGGAATGAACAGGCCCATGTGGCTAGACAGAGGGGGGGAAGACGGGATGGCTATCCCCCCCCATGATTTAAACAAACACACTCATGGGAGCGAGCAAAAACAGTAAAGGAGGGATGATGTCTCCCCCTTTATTTTAAGAAACCCCCAGTGGGAGGGGAAGAAAACACCCGGGGGATTTCAGGAATTTGAGAAAATTAAGCTAAAAAGAAAACACCGAACGTGAAGGTAATCCCCTTTAAGGGTGTTGATTAGCCCCCCCAGATTCTCCCGTATCAATTGATTGAATTTGTGGGATTTGCGGGGAAAAAAAAACAGAGATTGGGTAGGAAGGAATTTTTTCCCTACATGAGGTGATTGGCTTTACCCTGGGGTTTTTTCCCTTTCCCTCTGGATAAAACATTTTTAAAACTTTAGCAAATTTAATAAATGGGTTTGAATGGAGGGCATATGTCTTTTTTTGGGCCCCTAAAAAATATGTAATGTAACAAATGTGATATACGGAGGGGGTAAACGATCTGCTGTTGATGTCAAATAACTCAGGACACCTTTAGAGGTCTTGTGGCATTCTTGTTTTTATGGGTTAGAGTTGTACTGACAGCATGAGGAGGAATTATATATTAACCACCAGGTAGATGATTTGAATTATTTGTTTGAAATACAACAGATTAGCTCTTTACACATACTCTTACTATGCCTTATAAAAACTCTTTGCCAAGGATGAAGTACCCAACACAAAAACTTTATGATGGGTTATACTGCCGTGTCCTAGGTTCCCTAATGGAGTGTGTAAATGAAAACCCTAAAAAGATGTTCATGCAATATAGTAGACTATACTAATGAATGTAGGCCACACTTTTGTCTATGGGTAAAAGACAGTGCACTCAATCAATTAGAATGGCACATTTATCACAGTTCTGTTTAGTTCAATTAGTTTGTAAAGGACAGCAGGAATGCCAGAATATTGCAATAGAGTGAATGTATTGTCCTCTAGACCTTAAGAGTATCAACTTAACTGAACTCAACACAGCAGTAAAGAGCATTTTTCATTCATTGCTTCAGAGGAAAACTATAATATGTTATAGATACTGTTTTCCTAAGAACATACTTTATTACTTTGGAGGAGATGGTAAACTGTACTTAAGTACTTGAAATTTATTGAAAAATAAACTCTCAACAACAGCTGCATCGCAAACATGTACCAGAGGATAATAACATTTTTCAGGAAGTTGTAGTGTCATAAAATACAGTAATCTAATGTGATATTGATCACAACAGCTTTTTAAAATGTGTAGTTGCTGCTTGAATTGAAACAAATATTGGAAGTGTAAAGACTGAGGAAACAACACAAAGGAAAAAAAATTAAAAAGGGGCCCTTGTAAAAGGATCATTAATGGCAATTTTTTGGTGCCCCCATTTTGTAAATCCTGTACCACCAACATATATGTTATTATGTCCTCCTTTTTCATACAACATTGAAGGCTAAAGAAAATCAGCCAAATCATGTTTACCTGGCATACAACTGCAAGGCTGAAGGAACCCCCCATCTTCTGTATACCAATACTAGCTTAAAACGAACTATTCATGTAAAACATGTAATGTTAGAGGAAACCACGCCTCCACTATTCGAAAAAAGAACAGTTAAAAAGAAATTCTGTTTCATGTTTCTCTAGCAAATTCCACAAGGTAACTGCTCTGATACAAGTCATAGTGGTTGTATCATCAAATAACCTCTTTTAGGGTATGACCATTGTGAAATCAGCAGATAACCTGATTATTTTCTGCACCCCCAGAAAAAAACGATTGTAAGGCGAAATTGGGCCAGCCAAGTTTTTCTCTGGCGCTGCAGTGTAGTGTACTGCGGCTGTTATAGGGGTATTCTTACCACATTGATTAGCTTAGATATATGGGCAAAAGTAAAGATTTTTACCAGATATGTTGTTCCAATTTTGCTTTATTCGTGTGACAGTTCTTTCCCCCTGTTCTTTCCAAGTTCCAAAAGTGTATCTTGGGGCTTTAAAACTTTTTTTCTTCCTGAAGTTCCCCTCTCA
>JAODAL010027938.1:0-54128 GCA_025379985.1 Phyllomedusa bahiana | reverse complement strand
GGATTAGCCAGCTTTTTCCAAAGACGGGCCAAAACTCTTCCCCCGCACCTACCGTTTCAACTGCCCTATTGACCTGCAACCAGGTAGTACTCCTCCCCGGGGGCAGAGTCTTCCCTTTCGTCCGGAGACTAAGGCGATGTCAGAAAACCCAAAAATCTCCGTAAGGCTTCAGGGGCAGTCTTCCTTCCTGCGGGGGCCGTTTTCTTCTTTGTTGAAAGAAGATGGTACTCTTGCCCCTGTATCGTTTATCGGGGACTTAAAAAAATCACTATAAAAAATGTACCCCCTGCTTCTGATCTCGGGCCCCTTTTTGATCGCTGCATGGCCAAAAATTTTTTCCCAAGTTGGACTTCGTGGAGCATACAAACTTGATTCGACCCGGAAGGCGAAGGGGGAAAGACGCCTTTAATCCCCGAAGGGGCCATTTTGAAAAATTCGTCATCCCTTTTTGGCCTCTGCAACGCTCCGCGGTGTTAAAAAATTTCGTCGATGAGTTTTTCCGCGTCTCCCAGTCTGTGTTATCGTTACCTAGATGACATTTTAATTTTCCTTCCGATTGGAAACCACCCCCACCACTCCGAGGGTGCCAAATGTCTCCGTGCCCACCATTATATGAAAAATTGGAAAAAATTCCTGTTTGAACCACCTCGTCCCCTTCCGGGGGTACATGTCTCGGATCAGTGTCTCCAGATGGTCCTCAAAGCGGTTGCGGTTTTACAGGGGCCTAAACCCTGTGGGCCTTCGTTATCCAACGCTTTGGGGTTTTTTAAAAATTTTATTACGGGACGTTTCCCGCATTTCCCGCGTAATGGCCCCCTGGTGACCCTTACGAAAAAAAAGGCCAACCCTAAATCCGGCCTCCAGAAGACCAAAAACCCTTGAGCCTTAATCAGATTTGCTTCGCTCCGTTCTGCTGCCTGGACCCACAGACCATTCGCCAGAATGGACGCCCCCTCATGGGTAAAGGTGCTGTCCCCCTCAGAAGACCCTCTGGAAACTATACTTGCGGCTTTTCTCAAACCCCCTTCACCCCACCCCGAACGAAATTACACGATTGGTGTCGGGGGAACTACTGGCCAAAAAGTACCCCTTAGAAGAATGGCGGCACTTGCTGGGGGGGCCCCTTCCCCATCGTGATCTTCACCGATAAAAAAACCTTCTTTTCTCCATCTGCTAAAACGACTAAATCCTCGAAAAGCCGGGTGGTCGCTTTTTTTTCCCCCCTTTTGATTTTCTCCTTCATTTTGGGCCAGCGAAAGAAGTAGGGCGGCCCCTCTCTAGATGTGGGACACTGTGCCCAGACCGCCTCTCACACATAATTCCTCCTGAAGTCTACACCGGCACCCCCCTGGATCTTCAACTCTACCCCCTGGGAGACCTAGTTCGCCCTGCCATGGGCCTTTATCCTGAAGTGGGGACACTCCTCACGAAAAGTGGTCATCCTGGATCCACAAAATCCCTGCAATTAATTCTCGCTACTATGGTGACCACCCTCGTCAAGATGTTAGAGACTTTGTCCGGTTTACCCCCTGTGCCCCAAAAGTCCCCCTCTCAGACCCCGGGGCGCTTCAGCCTTTTTCCGGGGCCTAAAGACCCTTTGGGCCCCTGTAGCAAGCTTGGGTGAAAAAAAGGTCTTTCCAAAAAAAAACAATGACCTGAAGCATACTGCCAAATGGGGTTTTAAAGTGGCTTAAGGATAACCAATCACTGTTTGAGAGTGCCACACAAAGCCCCCATCTCAATCCTAGAAAAAATTTTTTGGGCAAATCTGAAAAGGGAGTGGATCGAATGGATAAAAAATTTCCCACTGTAGAAGCTTGTAGAAGGATATCCAAAACAAATTATTTTCCCAAATCATAAGTTTAAGGGGAATTACCAAATACAAATGAAATGTATGTAAACTTTTGACTTTCAGAAAGTAAAAAAAAGCCTTAAAAATCTCTCTCTCTCCTCTCTCTCCTCTCTCTCTCTTTTTCTCTCTCTCCTCTCATGATTTGGAAATTTGGGAATAAAATAAAAATTTGGGAATCCTAATTCCTAAAATGGTAAGGTTTTTTTGATTTTATGCGATAGTGAAAAAAACATGCATATGTGTCTTTTTATATAGTGTATGTAAACTTCTGGTTTCAACTGTAAATCTTCACGCTGATTACCATTCACTCTCAATGTTACTCCCACCATGGTATTCTCAGCAATTAATTGCTGTTTGACAGATTTTTAAAGGGGAAATCTTTATTACAAAATAGACAAACAGTCATTACCTGGTTATATCACAAAGAACTGCTAGGCAATAGTTTTGTGATCTTTTTCATTGAATTGCAGCTACAAGCGACTGCCATTATTAACTTGAAAAAGTTTCCTTTAGGGGAAAACTTATTTTTTTTTTTTTATTTTCATACTTTTTTTTTCCAAATCTACCATAAGTCATTGGATTAAACAAAAAAGTTTGATTGAAATAAAAACATGCACTCCAAAACCCCACTAGAAAATTTTAAAATTTTGTACATAAAAGTTTTATTTATATTGAAATGTAAATTTCGAAAACTTAATGATAGAATTCTTTACATATAATTATAGTACGTGTCAAAATGCTAAGAGTGACCATTTCTATTAATGTACTGCATTTTGACATGCTAAAAAAATAGCCCAATATAAAATTGTCTCATTTGTCTTTCCCAGAGAGAACGAAAGAGCTGTCCAACAGCAAATAAAATTTTTCGGGGAATGTAAAAGCAAACCAAACACACAAAAAGAACATCAGATCACAGTTTACGGGTGGGGGTTGGAAAAATTTTTCAAAAATGAATCTCCAAGAAATAAAAGTGGACCAAGAAACGGCCTCCTAGCCCAAAACGTTTACTCAGCGATAGGAGGGGCGAAATAAATTTAACGAAGGGGAATTTTTTTAAAATTTCGGGGAAAATTTGGGTTTTCTAAACGAAGTCAAGTTTGGGGTACTTTGGTGAAGAATGTGCTTTTGTTTTGATAAAAGGGCGCCAGGGGTTTCCTGGGGCAAAGACCTGGAGGAAGAAGGGCATACCGCAAATGGCAGAGATAAAGAAATAAAAACCATTTGTTCTGTGACGTCACCAAAACTAAAATTTTCGGCCGACGCTGGGAGCTCACACTCCTCTCACTGTACTTCGGGGAAGGGCTGCCGCGGCTGTTTGTGATACTCTTACTGAAGAACTGTTTTTATACAGCGATTTTTGGGGGGTGTCTCACTTGTCTCGAGATGCTTCATTAATTTTCTATTTCTGTTTTTTTGGGGTAGGGGATTTGAAGTCCAGTGTGCGTCACTGCAGCTCATATACATTTTAATGTTTTCCGCTAAGCACGGGGGTTTGGGGATATTGGCAAATTTGCTACGTTTTAGAGGGGGGCTGGTTTTTCATGTGTTAGCAACGGTGTTTGGTACTTTTGGGGAAGCTTTTCTGTCCTGCCCAGGTCGTGCACATGCAAAGAAAGGAAATTAAGGGGGAGGGGCAGGGATGTGTTTTGCAGGGAAAGGAGGAAAAGATGAAGGACATGGGGGGGGTTGTTTTTATTGTACCCTCTTAAAGCTTCCCCCTCCTTGCCTCCCAAAATAACCATCCTTGCCCCCCCCTTTAAACTGCCTTTCCTTTGCATGTGACCCCTGGGCGGGGAAAATGTTTCCCCTGACCAGTAAACAAACACCGTTGCTACACATGAAAACCCACCCCGTTTCCTAAAAACCGAGCACTTTCCCAATGTAAAAAAGGACGTACTCCTTTAATTTTTGGTCCCCACATTTTCAATAAATTTTTCGTAGTGAGACAACCCCTTTAATTAAAAATTTTTTCCTTGTTGTGAAGGAAGAAAAAACGAAATTGAAAACACCACAAAGCAATATTTCGGCTGCTAAAATTTTTTTGCGCAATTTACTCCAGGGGTTTTAAAATTAAGCGTTGTTTTCTGCTGTGGTTTACAAAAAAAAAAACCGTCTTTTTTCCCCAAAAAAAAAAATACAATTTTCCTGTACCATAATTCAAAAAAGAAAAGGGTTAAATTCAATTTTTTTCTCTTGTTGTGTAGGTGAAAAAAACGCAAAATGAACCGCTACAAAGCTAGTATTTTTGTGGTGCTCAATTCTTGCGTTTTTTTACAACCGGGGGTTAATTTAAGCGTTTTTTTGCTGCTGGGGGGACTCCAAGAAACTGTTTTTTTCACCGGGCAAAAAAAAAAAAATTTTCCTGTACCATAATTCACAAGCAAGGTTAATTAAAATTTTTTTTCTCTTGTTTGTTGTGTAGAAAAACGCAATTGAAAACACGCTACAAAGCTAGTTTTTGTGGCTGTCAATTCTTTTGCGAAATTTTAATCGGGGGTTAATTAAGCATTTTTTTCTGCTGTGGTGACAAAATAAACCTCTTTTTCCCGCCAAAAATTTTAAAAATTTTTCCCTGACCAAATTTCGAAAAGGTTAATTAAAATTTTTTTTCCCTTTTGTGTGCTAGAAACAGAATTGTAACACCTACAAAAGCTGTATTTGGGGCCCCCTTTTCTTTTGCGCAATTTACTCCAGGGGTTAATTAACGTTTTTTCTCTCTGGGGTTACTCAAAAAACCGCTTTTTCTCTGCCAAAAATTAAAATTTTCCTGACCAAATTTTCCAAAAGGTTAATTTACAATTTTTTTCTTTGTTGGTAGAGAAACACGCTTTTGTAACCCTACAAAGCGTAGTTTGTGGCGCTCAATTTTTTTTGGCAATTTACTCCAGGGTTAAAAAAGCGTTGTTCGAAAGTTTTTACTCAGTAAAAGAAATTTTGTTTTTCACCGCCACAAAAAGAAATTTTCTGTAGCATAATTCAACCAAAGGTTAATTAACCCGTTTGTGCTTTTTATTCATGAAACACAGATTTTTTAAAAATGGCACTCAATCAATTTTTCCTGCCCAATTTGTGGGCACAATTATACCAAGGGTGGGTTCATTTGGAGCAAATACAGGTGTTTTTTTATCATATAAGAAAATTTTCAAAAAACATGTTGTACATTTTTAGAACAAACAGTTCAGAAGAGAGGGGCAGGCTCTTCACCGCGAGGGGGAAGGCCAAAACTTCCCGGGCCCGGGTCGCGCACAGCAATGGTTTCAGGAGGCCCAGGTTTGGGTTTGGCACTCTTCTTCGAAAGGGCCCACCCGGGGGGCCATGAGGGGCGAAATGCGTGACAAACGGGTCTGTAAAGTTAGCAAACCCCAAAAAAAAACGTTGGATGGCCCGAAGGCCCAAGGTCAGGCCAGAAAAAGACCGCTGAAAGCTTAGAGGGATCCATCTAGAGACCCTGACCGAGACAGAACCCAAAAGCCCTTTAAAATTTTTTATTTTTTAAAAATTTAAAAAAATACTTTATTCCCAAAAAAAAAAAAAAAAAAGGATAAAAAAAACAAAATAAAAAAGGAAACAACAATTTTTAAACCCCCCCCTGACCCTTTCCCAACCCGGAAACAAAAAACCCCGGGAAAGGGGGAAAAGGCCCTTTGGGAAACAACCAAACCCCCAAAAACCCCAAAAAAAAAAAGCGCCCCCCCAGGCAAAAAAGCCTGAACAGGCGGGGGAAGATTTTTTATGTATTAAATTAGTCCCCCATAATTGATACAGGGCCGGGGTACCATTTCTTTTCAAAAAAGAAAAAAAAACGGCCCCCCAGGGAGAAGACTTTTTGGTAAAACCTTTACGGGGATTCTCCGGACATTTTCTGACACGCCGTTCCTGGACGAAAGGGGAAATCGCCCCCCGGGGGGGAGTAAACCCCGGTTTTGCAGGTCAATAACACAAAAGGGCCGGGGGCGGGGGGAAAAGTTTCGGCCGTCTTTCGGAAAAGACGTCGGCTAGACCTGGAAAGGGGGGGCAACCCGCAGGGCTTTGTAGAAAGTTTTAGAGGCAAAACCCTAGAGCTGGGCGGGAGTAAAGGGAAGGCAGCGAGTTTCACGGGGCCCCAATGGAATAACCTCGCCCGTGTTCCAGTCTAAGGTCTTCCAACCAAGGGAGGCCCAGGAGAATTTCAGAAGAGGAGCGAGGCAGAACGAGAAGTCTCAGAGTCTCCACTGAGGAGACGAACATGGGTTTCTGCAGAGGGGTCATCGGGAGACGAAATTTGGACACCAGTGCGTGGCTTACAAAATTTCCACTGGACCCCGAATCAGGGAACTCGGTGGTTTGAAAGGTGCTGTCCGCTGAAACTCCACAGAGTATGGGAATGGTCAGATGGGGAGAGGCCACTCTGACACCTAGGGATGCCTCTCCTGCAAGCCCTAGGTGTGAGAGTATTCCGGGCGCACCGGACAGTCCCCATTGAAGTGGCCAGAACCACCACAGTAGAAGCACAGCTGCCTCTGACGATGCTGCGAACGTTTTTCCTGGGTCAGGTGGGCTCTCTCGACCTGGGTTCGTCCTCAGGAACCTTTGGCGGAAGAAGTGGAGGTCGTTGGAAAACAGGATATTCAGCAAACTGAATATCAAAACCAAATCAGTTCGTCCAGAGCGGATGGCAGGTCCCGACCAGCGAGCTCATCTTTAATACGCCCAGAAAGGCCTTGCTAGAAGGTCGCCACCAAAGCCTCACTATTCCAGTCCAGCTCTGAGGCTAGGGTGCGGAACTGCACGGAGTACAGTAGAGTCGCCCTGATGGAGACGGAGCAGCGCTGTGGCAGCGGAGGAGGTGCGGCCAGGTTCCTCGAAAACGGTACGGAACCCTTGGAGGAAGGCTTGCACATTTGCCGTTAACGGATCTCCTCGGTCCCATAGCGGAGTGGCCCAGGCCAAGGCTTCCCCAGATAAGAGGCTAATTATAAAGGCCACCTTAGCCCGCTCGGAAGGGAATTGATGACCCAACATCTCAATGTGGATGGAGCATTGACTGATGAAGCCACGGCACTTCTTGGGGTCTCCATCATAGCGTGAGGGGAGCGGCATATGCAGAGATGGTCCCGGTGCAGATGCAGGTAGAGCAATGAGGTATTGGTGCTGTGTTCAGTCTCATCTCAGCTTTTCTAGCAGTGAGTATGGCAATGTTTCTGTTTTTTTCTTTGAGTAATTTATTTCCCCCCTTTTTCTGTATATTTTGTGATTTTAAGGGAGTGTAGGGACCTGCAATAAATGAGGAGCCGTGAAGGGGCTTGCAGGCATACAATATAGTGGCCATTATGTTAACCAATACCTCATATTTGATGTTTTTCCAGTATGTGAAAATAGTTTTTTTGCCCAACAGTACTGGGGACTGGATGCAAGTAGAATACCAGCAGCCGCCCCCCTCATGTATGGAAGGTGTGCGAGCGGCTGTCTTACGGGTATTTTTGCATCTGTAGCGTCTCCCAACGTATGGTACTGTGGCTTTTTTGCTTTTTTGCATGCTATGTGAATAGATGTCAATTTAAGGTGCAGCTTTCTGTCCACCTAGTGGAGAGATGTATGGCTTACCACCCTTCAGCTGCACCTGGGTATCTTTCTTTAATAGCATGGGGGCCTGTGTTGCCACTGTGCTGTGTTCAGTCTCATATCAGCTTTTCTAGCAGTGAGTATGGATATGTTTCTGTTTTTTTTTTTTTCTACCAGGTCGCTACCCCTGACGTGACTCGCTTGTGATGGCGGCCGGGGTAATGCGTGGTGCAGAATCGTATCGGGAGACGTAGTCAGGGACAGGCAGGCGATCAGAATGGGCGGCAGAGGTTCGTGGTCAGAGACGGGCAGACGGTCAGGGCAGGCGGCAAACAGGCAAGGTCAGGAAATGTAGCGGATCGGACTGGTACACGGGTAATCAATACGGAACTCCAACACTCTCAAAATACACTAAACACACACCAACAATCTGGCAGGGAGTGAAGGAGGCGTACACCTTATATAGGACCAGTGGTCGGCAATTGACAAATTACTGGCGCGCTGGCCGTCTAAATCAGACCAGTCGTCGCGTGTGCGCCCTAAGCAGCGGGTATGCGTGCAGCGGCTGGGACAGACAGGAGCAGAGAGCACAGGAGCATGGAGGGCACCCACGCCAGCCCCCAAGCGGGCCGGGGGGCGACCCCATGCGGGCAGGGGGGTGGCCGTGGGGGGCGACGGCACCCGTGCCGGCCCCCATGACAATCCTGGTCACTATAACTTGTTAGATTACATCTAGAAATGTATCCAGACTCTTCTACAGAATCCCTTCTTTTCTCAAGACGTAGAGGATGCCCCCTTGTTCTAGATACAGTCCTGGGTATAAATAAATCTTTAGCGAGATCTCTATATTGGTCTTTAATATATTTAAACATATTTATTATGTCCCCTCGAAGCTGTCTTTTCTCTAAACTAAATAACCCTAACCTTGCTAATCTTTCTGGGTATTGCAGTCCTCCCAGTCATTTTATTATTTTTGTTGCCCGCCTTGTTACCTGTTCAAGCTCTACAATGTCTTTCCTGTGCACTGGTGCCCAAAACTGTACACAATATTCCATGTGTGGTCAAACCAGTGACTTGTATAATGGGAGAATAATGTTCCCATCATGTGCATCTATGCCCCTTTTAATACAACCCATGACCCTATTAGCCTTGGCTGCTGCTGCATGACACTGGCTGCTATAGTTAAGTTTACTGTCCACCAGGATTCCCAAGTCTTTCTCCATGTCACTTTTAGCCAGTCTTTTTCCATTTAACATGTAATCATGTAATGGATTTTTCCTCTCCATTTGCATAACCTTGAATTTATCAGTGTTAAACCTCATCTGCCACTTCTCTGGTCAGGCCTCCAACTGTCCAGATCCCTTTGTAATAACACATTATCCTCTATTGGGTATATTACTTTACAGAACTTTGTATCATCTACAAAGAACAATATTCTACTGTGCAATCCCTGTGTAAGATCATTAATGAAAATATGAAAGAGGATAGGGCCCAATACTGAGCCCTGTGGTACCCCACTAGTAACAGGGATCCAGTCTGAGTATGCACCATTAATTACCACCCTTTGTTTTCTATCAGTGAGCCAGTTGCTTACCCAATTGCACACATTTTCCCCCAGTCCAAGCATTCTCATTTTACTAACCAACCTTTTATGTGGAACAGTATCAAGTGCTTTAGAAAAATCCAAATATATGACATCCAGTGCCTCACCCCAATCCAGTCTGGAACTAACTTCCTCACAGAAGCTGATGAGAATACTTTGACAGGACCGATCCTTCATAAACCCATGCTGGAACGGCGTTATACATTTATTTTCAGTGAGATAGTCCAGGATAGCATCTCTTAGAAGACCTTCAAACATTTTACCCACAACAGAGGTTAAACTTACCGGCCTATAGTTTCCTGGATCACTTTTTGACCCCTTTTTGAATATTGGCACCACGTTTGCTAAGCGCCAATCCTTTGGGACATACCCCGTTATTATACAGTCCATAAAGTTTAAAAATATGGGCCTATCTATCACATTACTTGACTCCCTTAGGACAAGGCTTAGGTCAGGGCCTGGGGATTTGTCTATTTTAAGCTTCCTAAGGCGGAGCTGCGCTTCTATTCACACTTAATCTGCCACACTTATTTTTCCATATATATATATATATATATATATACTGGTTCATAGCCTTCATCAGGGATTTCCTTGGTATCCCCCTTTTCTTTGCACTTTATAAAACACACAAGGCTAAACTTTCAATTGTGAAAAAGGACTATTTACTTTTTGCTTTAAAGCGCTTGACATATGATTAGTAGACACATAAGTCCTCATACATCATATAAGTCGCAATGAACAACATAGTAATGAACCAGTACTTAGCTGCAAAGTCCCAGCTTTACATTGATTCTGAAAAGCACTTGAGATCCAGTATGCACGCTGACCAGTTATGGACCGAAGCCCGTGTGCTGCATGGCAGCAGATGCGACGTTTCGGAAAGCTGAGTTTCCTTCCTCAGGCAAGGAAGGAAACTCAGGCTATAGTACAATCTCCAAGGGGTTAGTCCTCTGTTCATCATCACCCCTCTAGGAGGCTTTGCCTCTAAGCTATGGCCTGTAACCGCTCTTCCACAGGAATAGGTAAAAGGTGGAAATGTGAGGATTCTGAGATATTTGTGTCCAAATCTGCAGGATGAGTAGTGGTCGAGAGAAGTCATCAAGGCGGTCTGGAACTAGATGCAGTAGAAAAAGGAAACCGTCATCTGTGAGTCACAAGATGTAACTGCACTTTAATCTCTTATGTCTCCAGAGCCTGTGTTCACGGTTATCTACCACTATATGGTCACTGTATGGTGGTAATATACAGTCTGCAGAGCCTGTGTACATGGTTATCTACCACTATATAGACACTGTATGGCTGTAATTTTGGTCTTTGTATACTGATCTTAAGTCAGTAATAGTATAGATTACTCAGTCACTATGTGGTGGTAATTTGTGATCATGTTATGGTGGTATAATCGGGTCCTTATGTAGAAACATTATTGGTAATGTTTGTTTTGGTATAGTGTGATTTATTTGGTAGCAATATGATGGTGATATGTATGGTTAAGTATTTGCTCCTTGTATTATCTTATAACAGTATGACTATTAGTAGAAGGTCTCGGTAAATGTTCATGGTTGGGAGATTGCCTGACAGAGGAGGTGGCAGCTTCAATCTGGATTTGTTCAGTTTAAAAACTTCAAAACTTTATTGAGTTTCCATAAAAACTTTAGGACATATCAAGCAGAAGCAGCAAACCAGCTTACGCGTTTCAGGGTTGCCCCCCCTAAATCATAGGGTCAATAATAATATAATAATTTTACAGCTATTTCCTTTCCACTTCACAGCTCTGAATTGGTTTATTCTAACTGCCTCCTAGGATATACCAGCCGGCCTCGATTCGGCTGGGACTTTTGGTGCGCTTTAAAGAACTGCGCAAAGAACATACATGGTATGCCATTTACTTAAAGTTACGTAAATACCATAACCAATCAGAAATATTTAAAATAGTCAATAGGGACTTTACCCAATAAGCTCTCAGTATAGTGAATATTAATGAGCCGCACCTGGCCTGGCCACTGCGATCTGTATTACATTGTGAAAAAATCTTTGTAGCAAAATGTAAAGAATTTCTTAGTAATAACAAACTATCAAAAACTTGCAATGAAGAAGTTGCTGATTGTTGTGTATAGATTTCATTTTAAACCCGTTAATATGCCTCTGTCTGACAGTTACCGGTCTTGGTGTAACTCGGTTTCATACCAAGGTGGCACCACCATCTTAGAGTATATAGTTTAATACAATTGTATGTTTTTTTTAATATCCTGATAACGTGTGCGAGGGCAGGACGAGATATATGCAGGTTTTCAACTTTTAACCATTTGTATGCCAAATAAACTGACACAATACCATCTATACAACATTTTCAGTTTATAACTGTATATGGCTTTTTCATTTATACATTTAATGGGGTTTTGCCAGGAAGTGAGTTCCTTACCTCTTATCTGCTCAGGAGAGAAGATAAACAAGGCATGCTGAGTCACTGGGGGAGAGGGTAAGCAGAGAGCGAGGAAGCAGGGAGCGTCTGCAACGTTTACTCAAATAATTACATTACAACCAGTGGATTCCCTATACAGCAGACAGCCTCATACACTGCACTTTTCTCCCCAGCCACTTGCAAGCTCCTTCATGTTCCCCCTCATCAGATAAGAAGTGCAAACACGCAGGCGCGGCCAAATCAGCTCCTGTCAGTGTCCTGGTCATGTCTAATGTAAGCTGTCAGGAAACTAAGGGGGACGGACCAATGCTGTAGCTCTCAGAGGCTTCACTTTTTGTAATCACATATATTTAGAAAAGTGATTAAATACCCATTTTGGAGAATCCCACGTCAACATTACATCGTGGCAAAACCCCTTTAAGCACCTGCAAGCTCCATAGCCTTCAAATGGAGTTTGGAAGCATCTCCATCTGAAGTATTATCTACTACAATAACTCTGTAACTAACCAATTGAAAACGAGATTTACTGTAGATGCTATATTGATTTTTTAATTTTATATAATTTAACTTTAATATTATTTTTTTCTGACCTAATTTAATTTATTTTTATAATTATTATCATAAGTTACTTTTTATTACTTTAGTGGTTTTAGTTGGGAAATAATTGATATTTTTAGGAAAATTGGCAATTATAGTTTATCTAAGACAACGTTTTGCCTCAGCCATGCTACTTTGAAATTAGCAAGGCTTGTTATGACAGTTTGTGCCACATTTTGTCGCGACACATTCATAAATGTGTCTAGTCCTATGAATCTGGCATGACACCCCGTAGAATTGCTGCATTTAAAAGTGTTGGGTCTGGTGCAGCAAGCACCAGATTTTGGCATAGGACAGTTCATACATCTTGCGGACAGGGCTACAACAGGTTTTTTGGCTCAAAGCACATCAGAAAATTGCCACAGCCCCGTTCATACATGTCGCTCCAATTGTTCATCACATATGTGGTGTACTTGTAACCTTCCTGGAACTACCTCCTGGCTGCTAAAAGAATCATTGTTATGCAACAGCTGTGTTCCAAAATGTCTTGCCGTTATTCAGCCGTGTACCATATTTGTCAGTCGTAGCCAGTACCTTGTCAAAGGAGCAGTAAACTTGTCTTTTGTGGTAAGTGGATCAAAGCATTGCCATTTGCGTATTAGCTTTGCTAGTCTGTATCAAAGTTTACCTCATATACCCTGTTTTGTGCAACAGTAAATATCCTTAAATGTAATGTCTATATAGCAATGAAAGTTATCTATCATAAGAAACATACTAACTCTGTAGTTCAACATTTAACAGTTTTCGGTTTTATAGTGTACCTTCACCTGAGAGCACAAGATGCATTTAATAAAACGTTTTATTGATTTCTAATCCCTTCTAGGAGGCTTCAGTTTGTATTTGAGATTAAAACGTCTGATGGTCTGCCCTGGAACTAAAGTACCACATCACAATACACCAGCATCCCGTTTCAAATTCTCAAGATGATAAAATAAATGAAAAATTAAAGAAATGGGTACATCACCGAAATACTAACTGCTGTGTCTAACATACTGTATGCAGCCAAGTTTGAAAAATATAAATAGTTACAGATGAAAACACCCACCGTTGTGTTCACAAAATCTAATTTTGCCCAGTGTCAAAAATTACAAAGTATTATTAGAAAATGTGTAACAGGAAAACATAAAAATGAATATACACATAAAGCCAATGGGAAGGCAGTTGAATAATACATGGTCTGCATGTTCAGTAAAGGACACTGTGTAATGTAATTCACTGAAGCAAGAGCATATGATTGAAATGTGTATAAATTCAAAAAGCATAATAATACATCTGTAAACAAAATGCATAAAATACCACAACAAGAAAATAAGCAAATGCAGAATAGAAATAATCAGTTTCTGAACTGTAAAATACATGCTGAAGTGAAGCCAAGTTTATTCGTTTAGTTGAGAAACCAACTATGCACAAAGAAATCATTTAAAAAAACAAGATAGAACTTTTTATCCATAAATTGTGATTATACATGTAGCATGCACTTTATAGCACACACACTTTCCCTGTGAATGCAACTGATTGTTTGAGATATTTTTTACATTATACATAGTGTTGAGCGATTATTATCGACAAAGTTGAAATCGGCACAGTTTTTATGTTGATCGAAATTTTTAGATCATGCGATAATTTAGGTTAAAATCTGTGCATCATCTATTAAGATCACGCCATTTTCGCCGCTTCCTGTCATTTTGGCGGCCAGCAAATCAGCTTACAGAATAGAGCAGGGTGAGATATGTGTGCGACGTCATGACTGGGATGTGTATGGTTGCGATTGGCTGGAAAAATCATATGACCTCGTTTTACATAGAACAGCGTTTCCTGTTCAGCCTCAGTGTCTCTCAGCGTCTCAGAGCAGAAGGACGTGCGCTCTGCCTGTGTCCAAACAGCTCAGCGAAATTATTCTATTTCTTCACAGAGAAACCTCTACTATTAGCTGTGATCCTTACAATTTAGTTAGATTAGAGATTGGAAGATTTTATGAAGTTAGCTAGAGAATTTTAAAGGAGCATCTACCGCTGTAAAGTCACGGGGGGTAGCGGGAGGTGGGCCCGCGGGCGAACACAGAAAAGCTCTATAAAGAATACTGGATAAAGTTCACCAAGACTTGCACTGCAATAGCTTTATTATTAACAGTTTTCTATTGAAATATTTCCTGGATATTGGGCAGCCTGAACTTATATTAGGATACACATCTTTTCTAGTAACTGCAGGTTCTTTATGTTAGGTGCAAAACTCCACTTTTATTATCAGTATACATTTCAGATAGTGTGTTCATTTCAATTTTGCCCATTCCACCTTTGTTGATATATCCAACTTGCACTTAAATTTGAATCCAGCAATGTTATAGTCACCACAGGTGAATTGAAAGGTGCCAAAAATATCTTGTATTATACGAATACATAACAGATACGTTTTTTTTTTAACTTTGGCGCACTACAGCTTTGTTCATTGAGGCAGATTGCACTTAAATTTGAATCCAGCAATTTTATAGTCACCAAGGTGAATTAAAGTGCCAAAAATACTTGTATATACAATACATAACAGAACGTGTTTTTTTACTTTGGCGCACTACAGCTTGTCATGAGGCAGCTTGCACTTAAATCAATCCACAATTTTAAGTCACCACAGGTGAATTGAAAGGTGCCAAAAATTCTTGTATTATACAATACTAACAGATACGTGTTTTTTTTACTTTGGCGCACTACAGCTTTGTTCATTGAGGCAGCTTGCACTTAAATCTGAATCCAGCAATTTTATAGTCACCACAGGTGAATTGAAAGGTGCCAAAAATATTTTGTATTATATAATACGAACTACTATAACAGATTACAGCTTGTTTGTTTTTTTTAACTTTGGCGCCACTACGCTTTGTTCAATATTGAGGCAGCTTGCACTTAAATTTGAATCCAGCAATTTTATAGTCCACCACAGGTGAATTGAAAGGTGCCAAAAATATCTTGTATTATGCAATACATAACAGATACGTGTTTTTTTACTTTGGCGCACTACAGCTTTGTTCATTGAGGCAGCTTGCACTTAAATCTGAATCCAGCAATTTTATAGTCACCACAGGTGAATTGAAAGGTGCCAAAATATCTTGTATTATATACAAATACATAACAGATACTGTGTTTTTTTGACTTTGGCGCACTACAGCTTTGTTCATTGAGGCAGCTTGCAACTTAAATTTGAATCCAGCAATTTTATAGTCACCACAGGTGAATTGAAAGGTGCCAAAAATAAATTGTAATATACAAATACATAACAGAAATGTGTTTTTTGACGTTGGGGAACTACAGCGTTGTTCATTGAGGAGCTATGCACTTAAATCTGAATCAGCAATTTTATAGTCACCACAGGTGAATTAAGGGCAAAATATGAATACAAAAAGAAGGTGAGGCAAAGGTGAGGCAGCGCACAAAAATTCCAAATTAGTACCACAGTGATTGAAAGGTGCCAAAAATACTGTATTATACAATACATAACAGATATGTGTTTTTTGACTTTGGCGCACTACAGCTTTGTTCATTGAGGCAGCTTGAACTTAAATCTGAATACAGCAATTATTATAGTCACAACAGGTGAATTGAAAAGGTGCCAAAAACTCTTGTATTATACGAATACAATAACAGATACGTGTTTTTTGACTTTGGCACACTACAGCTTTGTTCATTGAGGCAGCCTGCACTTAAATCTGAATACAGCAATTTTATAGTCACCACAGGTGAATGATAGGTGCCAAAAATACCTTGTATTATCCGAATACATTTCAGATACATGTTTTTCACTTTGGCGCAGGCCAGCTTTGTTGATAGATCTACTTTGCAGTTAAATGTGAATATAGCAATTTTGTAGTCACCACAGGTGAATTGAAAGGTGCCAAAAATACCTTTTAATATCCGTATACATTTCAGACAGGTGTTTTTTTCACTTTTGATCAGTCAAGCTTTGTTGAAAGATCTACTTTGCAGTTAAATTTGAATCCAGCAATTTTGTTTTGATGTGAGGGATTTGAGAATAGCTGTGATTTGCCGTCTTTTAATAAGAGACTTTCCAAAACTATTCCATACCTTCTCAAATTTTTATATTTTTGAACATGGAACGAAATTCAGGTGGTAAGCGAGCAAAGAGGGGGGTAGGACATGGAGGTAGAGGTACGAGAGAAGGTGCTCCTTACAGTGCTGGCGACAACACGCATGCCAGCGGATCGTCAGTTGCAGGACCGTCGCGCCTGTCATCGCTTTTTCAGGGCCCTGTGAATCTCAGTAACGAACAGCGTCGCCAATCTGTCCTTCAGTGGTTAATGCAACCTGCATCCAGCAGTCTTACCTCCTCGTCCTCCCAGTCACAGCCACAAAATGTCGTCATCAGCATCACCAGCATCCGTCCAACATGAAGCAGCCCAAATGTCAACTCGTGTACCCACCACTGTGGATAATCCATTTTCTGAAGACCTCTTTGATGACAAAATGCGGTTGGGGTCAGAAGGCATGTTTAAAAGATCAAGAGGCCAAAGAGGATGATTTTCTCTGCTCTGACGCCCAGTACTGATGCCATCAGAGGAGGAGAAGAAGCCGGTCAATCGGCAAAAATCCCGGGCGGTCGCCAACGCCTGGCCGTCCCTCTTGCTTGTAGCCCGCCGCTCCTGGCTGAATATTGTCAGTACACCGACGTCACCTGTGTTGATGATGCTGATGAGCACATGGCGGATCCAACGTGGTCTTTTCAGCAGAATTTGCTTGCGAGCGCTTCATCACTGGACGAGGAAAAGATGATGGGGTAGTGTCAGTACGGGGTTCCGCCTCAAAAAGGGAGAGGGCGGTCGCAGAAGTCCGCTGATATGATTCCGCCACCACGGTCAGCGGAAACCCCGCTCCTCGCTTATCGCCGTCAAAAAGGTCCAGGACCTCTCAAGCCTGGGCTTTCTTTGAGCAAGCCTCTGATTCACCCAGCGATGTCATATGCCGGCTGTGCCGTAAATGCATAAGTAGAGGCAAGATCCTTAGGTGGTTAACCGCCACCAACATGTCTAGTCACATGCAGCGAATGCATGAGTTGAAATGGAGGCAACACTTGGCCAAAAAAGCCAGACCGACGCCGGGCCTCCAACCACTGTCACACCCTTTGTCTCCGCCTCCTCCTCCTCCGCCACCACTAAGCGTTCCTCAGCTGCCCATGTCCTCTCAGAGTCATGATCAGGGATCACCTCCGCTTCAGCCTCCACCGTCGCCCGAGTACCACCAGCACCACCAGAGACCCATCCTACCCCTTCTCCTTCCGCCAGTTTGACGACCTGCACGCCGTACAGTGGCCAGTCTAGCAGCCAGCCTTCTGTCTTCCAGGTTTGGGAGCAGAAGAAACACTTTAAACCTAAACCATCCCAAAGCCAAAAGCCTGAATGTCGGCATTGCCAGGCTTTTGGCCTTGGAAATGTTGCCTTTCCGTCTGGTGGACACAGATGGGTTCCGCCACATCATGGCCTTTGCCTGCCCCCAATACCAGATGCCGAGCAGGCATTTCTTTGCCAGAAAAGCCGTCCCTGCCCTGGCCAGCCACGTGTCATCTAAAATTTCAAGCGCGTTGTCTGCATCTGTGGCCGGAAAAGTCCATCTGACCACCGACACATGGACTAGTAAGCACGGCCAAGGCCGCTATATCTCTGTGACAGCTCACTGGGTGAGCTGGGTGGATGTCTCTGGGGTGACGTGGGGCTCTCATGGCTCGGCGCACGCTCTTCAAAACCGCAGGGATGGTGCAGGGTTCTTTCCCCCAAGGTCCTCTGGTGGCATCACGTGCCCAGAGAAACCAGGCCGTGTTGAAATTAATCTGTCTTGGAGACCGTCCACACACAGGTCAGGAGCTGTGGACGGCTCTCTGCAACGAGACCGAGCGGTGGCTGGGTGCCAAGAACCTTGTTCCAGGCAAGGTGGTGTGCGATAACGGGCGACATCTGCTGGCCGCCCTTAAGATCGGTAGGCTGGAGCACATCCCTTGCCTGGCACATGTCATGAACCTTGTCGTCCAGAAATTTCAAAAGAGCTACCCGGGTCTGGACTGCCTGCTGAGGAAGGCTCGAAGTCTAAGTTCGCACTTCCGCCGTTCGCACCCTGCTTCGTCCCGCCTGGCTGCGTTGCAGCGTCAGCTCGGCCTCCCCGTCAACCGTCTCATTGTTGACGTGGCAACACGCTGGAATTCCACCCTCCACATGCTCCAGCGATTGTGGCAGCAGCGCAATGCCATTACGCAGTACAAAGTGACACATGGCCTGACAAGCAGCGGTGCGGACCTCGGGGTGTTGAGCCACCGAGAGTGGAGGCAGGTGAAAGAGCTCTGCACCATCCTTGCCAGTTTTGAAGAAGCCACCAAAATGGTCAGTGCGGACAATGCCCTTGTCAGCATGAGCATTGTGGTGATCTTAGTTTTGGAACGATCGTTGGACACTCTGAAACAACAGGTCCCGCCAGCGACGGAGGAGGAGACGGACACATATGCGGACACGGAGCCTTTCTCTCCGTCAAATCCACAAGGCCCGACAGTTTCACAATTTCATCGGTCTTCATTAGGCAGTGGTTCGGGGTCCAGAGCTAGTGCAAGGTGGCGCATCAGCTCTCAGGGTGCATCATCCCAGGCAAGTCAGGGCTGTGTTGAAGCTGTGCCGGAGGCAGCGGAGAGGAGGAGGAGGAGGAGGAGGAGAAGGTATTCCTAGACACTGACGTTACCGACGTCCCTGCCTTGGAACGAGGTTGGCACGAATTTGAGGCGGAGGAGAAAGATGAGGAAGATCAGTTTGCTAGTGCGCCTCGACCCAGAGGCTTGGGAATTCAAGGCTCCATCTCTCACATGAGTGCTTGGATGCTCCATTTCCTCCAACATGATCCTCGCATTAAGGCCATCAAAATGAACAACAGTTACTGGGTGGCCACCCTCCTGGATACCCGGTACAAAACAAAACTCAGCACTTTCCTTCCACCCACACAAATAGAGAGTAAAATGCAGGAAATGGAGACCTTGCTGATTGATCAGCTGGAGACATCTGCTGCGTCTGCTTCACGTTCCCCAAATGTCACGGTGGAACAACATCAGCGACGTGACAGCAGTACAGTGCCAAGTAGCCGCAGCAGAAGCAGCAGGCAAGGTGGCAGAAGCCGAATGGGTGACCTCTGGCAATCTTTGTTTACCACTTCACCAACGCATGCAATGCAGGGCACACATCCAACACACAGAGACCAGCTTAAGATCATGGTGCACGACTATCTGCGTCTCAACACCGATGTTTTTGTATGTGTTCCGGACCCAATAGACTTCTGGGTATCCAAAATGGACGAATGGCCCGAGCTTGCTCCCACGCCAGAGAGGTGTTGTCCTGCCCAGCAGCCAGCGTCATATCTGAGCGGACCTTCAGCACAGCTGGAGGAGTCATTACAGACAAACGCATCCGGCTTTCCACAGATAATGTGGATCGTTTGACTTTCATCAAGATGAATCAGGCATGGATCTCTGATGTTGTGGCCCCAATTGCCGAGGTCACCGATTAGTTGCCGGTCTACTTCACATTCCTCTTCAAACAGAAATGGTCCTCTTGAAAACTTTTTTTTAAAATGATCATTTCTTACTGCAATTTTTATTCTCTTTTCCCAACAGTTAATTTTGCTGGTTTTGCTGTGAGGAGACTGTAAAAGAAAGACAGGTTTCCTGACAACACCGTATTCCATTTACTCACTTTATAGTTTTCGCATTGTCAATGGTTTTGAGGTCATGTTGCTGTGAGATACAGCAATAATCATGGTCCTTTGTAACAGAAATGTGACTTCTAAGTGGCATTTCTCCCTCACAATTTTTAACAGTGGCTGAGAAGTCATTTTTATAATTTTTTTGTGTCATGCTGCTTTGAAATGCAGCAATACTACAGGTCCTTTTATAAAAAAAATGTTGATTCTAAAAGACATTTGTTCTTCACAATTGACCAAAGTGGCTCACGGTTAATGCTTTGAATTTTTGGGGTGCATTTTGCTTTGAAAATGCAGCTATACTACAGTCCTATTATAAAAAAAAATGTTGTTTAATAACAGACATTTTCTTCACATTGTCAAGAGTGGCTCAAGGTGATGGTGCTGTCAGAAAACAGGAATAGGTAGGACACTGTTAATGGACACATATTGCAAAATGACTTGTTTTTGCAAGATCTTTAAACATAGCTATCAATCCCTGTATTGTAGACAACCCATTTAATACAATTAAAAAGAGAAACAAAGACATGGTGGGATTCCATCCTATTTTAAAATGTGTTTCTAGAATTAAACTACTAAAAACTTGCATGTACAACATAGCTGGTAAAAAAATTCCTCTGAATTGTACAAGGGAGGTACAGCAAACTTGTCCAGATGTAGGTTATTAAGAGGACCTGGAGTATGGAGCACGGACCGAGGACAAAGGACGGAGACAATGTCCTCCAGCACGTTGAGTAAAATGAGAAAAAGAATACCAAGAAAAAGGGCACCTGGGTGGAACAGGAGCGTTAACCACCAGTATTTCCCAGTGAAGCTCAATTGGTCCGCACTCATACGGAGGGGCTAGCGCTACCCAGGACAGGGACAGTATATGTCCAGTGAAACTAAAATTATGGTTGAAAGACTCCTTTTCCCGGCACTTTTTAATCTGGGGGTCATGCAGGTTTGGGGCTCATGCTGTGGCCCAGGACATGTATAGTCAATGTCCAGTTCAACTAAAATGGTGGTTGAAAGACCCTTTTTCCGGCACTTTTAAATCTGGGGTCATGCAGGTTTGGGGCTCATGCTGTGGCCCAGGACAGGGATATTCAATGTCCAGTTCAAGTAAGATGATGGTTCAAATCATACTGCCTTCTGGCACTTTTTTTAATTTGTGGGTGATGCAGGTTTAAGGGTCATGCTGTGGTACAAGACAGGGATAGTGAATGGTGTGTGATTTTTTTTCTGTGGCTTTTATAACCTAAGTGTGTTGCCTAAGATGTAGCATGTATCCATTTGACTGTTGTGGATGTTAATTCCAGCTTCTCCAGCCCTGTTTGGGTGTAAGAATGAAGGTGTTGTTGCTCTCCCATAGACTTTAATGGTCATCGCTCATAATCGACCACTCACTATCGACTATCTTGTCGATGATGGTCGACTATCGACCATCGACCGATGTCGATGGCCAACGTAATCGCTCAACACTAATTATACATTGAATGGACACTTCATTAGATACATCTGCACTTCCATGATTACAACTTACATGTATAGAAATTAATCATATGGCCCAGGAGTGCTATATGAAAATCAAGAAAGTTTTCTTTGTGATCTACACAAAAAATTAGAAAATCATGTGATATGAGTGATTTTAGACAGTTATTGGTGTAAAACTAGCTGGGGCTTTTATTTTAAAACCTGCTAACATTGTGGGGTTCTCTTACAGGGGTGTCATCAGGGCAATACTGGAAGGACTTTTGTCAGGGGATCTCGTAAAAATGTGGCTATATTTTAAATATATATATATATATAATATATATATATATAATAATATATATATATATAATATAATATATTTTTTTTTTTTTTTTTTAGTGGCTCACTGATGTGGTTTAATATAGGAGAACTGGTAATGGGTGGATTCCAAATTCTTCAGCTGTATGGGTCCTTGACATCACTTATGACAACTTTGTTCTCTTATGTAACCAGCGGCGTCGCTAGGCAGTTTTATCCAGGGCCGACAGTCTCTTAAACTGTATGTGCGTCCGATGGACGCACAAACAGCTGAGGCATACTTGCAATGCAGTGTCAGGGAGAGTATAACAGAGCGAGCTCTCGACTCCTGTGAGAGCTGGTGAATGTCCCGCACGGGCTGTTGCTGCTAGAAGTGTTAATCTCACTGGGGAGTTTAACCCCGCCCCCATGTCAGGAGGAGAGGAAACCCTGAGCTTGTAACAAGCAGCAGAGGCAGAGCAGCTCTGCATTGCAGCTCTCCTCTTCCATTATGGCAGCTCCTCTGCCTGTGTGTGCACCATAGACACCTAGGGCGACATGTATGAATCTCGATGGGTCGGGGCGCACCTTTCCGCCAGTTTTCCGGCGGAATCTGCACCTGATTTATGTCGGGGCCGGGGCGCGCTCATACATCCTATGTAATTTCCGCCTCGCCTGTGTGTTAGGCGCAGTGCGGGACTGAGGCGCAGTGCGGCGCTGCGCCTTTGATTCGGCGCCGGAGGTAGTGCGGTCATACATGCGGGGAAAAGTCCGCCGCGCCTGGCCAGTGTGTGGGCGCAGTGCGGGGACCGAGGCGCAGTGCGGCGCTGCGTCTAAGATTCGCCGTCCGAGGCGGTGCGCTCGTACATGCGGGCAAAAGTTCCCTGCGCCTCGCCAGTGTGTGTGGGGCACAGTGCGGGGACATGGGCGCAGTGCGGGACTTAGGCGCCGTGCGGGACTGCGCTGAAAAACAGTTCCGATGCGAGACAGGCTGGAACAGCGAGAAATCATTCCAGATGTCGGTGCGGAGTATGAATCAAAAATCGCCTTTATAAAGGCGGAAAACATTCTCAGAAAAAGAGCTGAAACCTAAAAAATAAAAAATACATAAAACAAAATCACTTTCCAATATCCTAATTCAAGAATTAGGATATTGGAAATTGCCGGGAAATACAGTAATTCAAATTCAGAAAGCTATTCTGATTGGTCGGCATAAACCGGCCAATCAGAATAGGAGCGACAGTGAACCATTAAAACCTATGGGGAAGTTTAGACCAATCAGAATCCACGGCGGAATAGTTCAAAATACAGTAAAAATGCTGAAAAGAGCTGATTGGTTAAGCTACCGGGGACTTGGCTAGCTCAGCCAATCAGAATAGGAGCGACAGAGACCCATTAAAACCTATGGAGAATTATTGACCAATCAGAATAGGAGCGACAAAGACCCATTCTAGTCTATGGAGAAGTTTAGACCAATCAGAATCCATGGCGGGATAATTCAAACTACAGTAAAAAGACAGAAAAGAGCTGATTGGCTGGGACAGCCAATCAGAGCGCGAGCTACTTCTCCCATTATAGTCTATGGAGAGATGGGCGCTCTGAAATCTCGGCGCTCAGCGCCGTGCGGCATGAAGTATTAATAAAAAAAATATTTTTATTAAATGTAAAACATTATCAGATAAAGAGCCGAACCCTTCTTTACAAATAAAGCAGTTAAAATCCCGAACAACGTGTTTGTCGCCTAGACCGACGCTACATAGGGAATTGCAATAGAGAGTCTTGCCGGGAAATACAGTAATTCAAATTGTTTAAGCTATTCTCATTGGTCGGCATAAACCAGCCAATCAGAATAGGAGCGACAATGTCCCATTATAACCTATGGAGGAGAATTGACCAATCAGAATAGGAGCGACAATGTCCCATTATATCCTATAGAGAAAAATTTACCAATCATATTCAAAGGCGGAACAGTTCAAAATACAGTAAAAATGCAGAAACGAGCTGATTGGTTGAAGCGGCAGGGGCTCGTCCAGCTTAGCCAATCAGAGCGCGAGCTACTTTCTCATAGAGTTCTATGGGGAAAAGAAATTCTGAGCGCGCTCTGTGATTGGCTAAGTTAAAAGAGGCGCCGTTATTTGGACCAATGGGAGAGCGAGCGATGCTCCTATGGGTTTTTCTAATGCAATCTGAAATAAAACTGTACATGGCCGAAATCAAATTATAACACTACAGAAGTTGTACCGATGTGTATATAAAACGAATGATAATATGGGGGTAACGAAAAAAAAATATTAAATCAATAAAATCATGTTTATTTCTTTATTTTCGTTAGCCAAGGATCAATATTATGGGTGCAATGAAAATAAAGAAATAAACATGATTTTATTGATTTAATATTTTTTTTTTCGTTACCCCCATATTATCATTCGTTTTATATACACATCTGTACAACTTCTGTAGTGTTATAATTCAAATTCTGAAACCTATTCTCATTGGTCGGCATAAACCGGCCAATCATACTAGGAGCGACAGTGAACCATTAAAACCTATGGGGAAGGATTGACCAATCAGAATCAACTCATATATAGTGGCAACTATAGATGCACACATCATTTGACGACTTCCGGTTTTACGCCCATTGGCGCCGGCTTCTTTATAAGTGCGCCTTATCTATCATGCCTGCACTTGGCTCCCGCTTTCCACTTGGGCTACGGCCCTTACATACTCTTCTACATGAAACAAATGGTAAGAACTTTTATGCAATTAGGCCGTATTAGGGCACTTGTTCGAGTGGTTTAGCATTCATTATTATGCAACTTATGGGTTTTTATATCATAATTAGAGATGGGCGAATTGATTCTAACGAAGTGGAATTCGTTTAGAATTTCAGGAAAACTTCGGTTCGGAACGAAGTTGAACTTTGGGTACTTCGGGTGAACGAAGTGTACTTTTGATTGATAAAATGGCTGCGAGCACATGGCGCTACAAGGGGCAAAGCACTCTGGGAGGAAGAAGGGCATAGCCTGCATGACATGTGCAGAGATGAAGCCAATCAGAGACCGGCGGGATTCTGTGACGTCACCGCACTATATAAGTCCGAGCGCGACGCCGGGAGCTCACACTCCTCTCACTGTGCTCATCAGGGATGGTGCTGCCGCGGCTGATAGCTCTTACTGAAGAATTGATTTTTATATAGCGATTTCTGTGGGGTGTCTCAGCTTGTCTCAGAGACTGTTCTCTGAATGTTCTATTTCTAATTTTTTGGGTATTAGATCTGAAATCCAGTGTGCGTCCACTGCAGCTGCATATACATTCAATATCCAAGTGGGATCTAAGCCAGTTCCTGTTGTATTCATTTAAAGAAACAGCGTTTTTACAATACAAATACCACTTCATTTTTGGCTGCTCAATTCTATTGCGCAATTTACATCCAGGGGTTAATTAAGCGTTGTTTTGCTGGTGTGCTGACCCCAAGAAACCGTCTTTTTCAACGCCAAAATATATAAATTTTTCCTGTAGCCTAATTCACAAGCAAAGGTTAATAATTCATGTCCGAAGGTTAATTAACCCCTTAACGACATTGGGCGTATCCGTACGTCCCAAGGCCGCTAAGGGGCTTTGCAGGGGGATCGCTCCGCGACCCTCCCGTACAGCCGCCGGGTGTTAGCGGCAAATCGCCGCTAACACCCGGCAATAACAGCGATGGCGGATGGCTCCGCCCGCTGGTGCTGTTTTACCTCTCAGGCGCTGCGGCAAAGATGGCCGCGGCGTCTGAATTAACGCCGATCGGTGCCGCGCACCGATCGGTGCGGTGATCGGCATAAGCGCAGCTATGCTGCGCCGATCCGATCACCGGGCATTGTGGTGGGGATCCTTGGGAAGGCTCCCGTAACTTACGCTGGCCGGTTTGCCCCACTTCCGTCCGCAGACAGGAAGTGGGGAAACCGCCATCTTTGTACACCCTAATGCATTGCCTATGCAATGCATTAAGTTGTATTAACAATCGCGCCACCTAGTGGTCAAGTACCACAGGTGGCCTCAATGTTACAGTAAAAAAAAAATAAAATAAAGTTTTAAAGTACAAAAAAAAAGTATTAAAAGTTCAAATCACCCTCCTTTCCCCATTTTAAAAATAAAATCATTAAAATAATAAAAAAGTTACACATATTTGGTATCGCCGCATCCGAAAAAGACTGATCTATAAAAATATAACATCATTTATCCTGTACGCTGAACACCGTAGAAGAAAAAAAATTCCAAATGCCAAAATTGCGTTTTTTGGTCATTTTACGTCACTCAAAAAATGGAATAAAAATTATCAGACAAGTCGCATGCATTCCAAACTGCTAGCAATAAAAAGTACACTTCAGCCCGCAAAAAATGCCCCCTCAATGACGTCCGTAGGTGTTAGTACAAAAAAGTTATTGGTCGTACAAAATGGCACCGTGGCGCAAATTTCATAAATAGAAAATGTTTGGAATTTTTTTACGGTACCAAAACATAACGGAAACCCTACATGTTTGGTATTGCCGGATGCGTAACAACGTGAAGAATACAGACAACACACTATATATACCGAATATTGAACGCCGTAAAAGAAAAACCCCCGCAAACATGGCGAAAATACATTTTATTTCACAATTTGTCCCACTTGGAATTTTTTTGCGGTTTCCCAGTAAATTCTATAGTATAGTGAATAACAACATTAGAAAGTACATCTTGTCCCGCAAAATAAAAGCCCTCATGTGTCTATATAGGTGGAAAAATAAAGAAGTTATGGCTTTCAGAAGGCGAGGAGGGAAAAACGAACGTGTCACCCAAAAAAAACGCCGGGTCCTTAAGGGGTTAAGCCTGTTTGTGCTTTTACATTTAGTAAAACACACAGTGTTTTTAAACGACACATACAAGTAAATTTTTTCTGGCCATTTGTGGAGCGCAATTTATATCCAAGGGTTACCCAAGCTTGTTACTGGGTTCATTTGGAGTCAAATACAGGGTGTGTATTTATCATATATAGATATCATCATCAAACAGTGTCTGTACATTTTAGAACAAACAGTATGTCAGACAGAGAGGTGGCAGGCTCTGCACCTGCGAGTGACAGTGGCACAAACATTCCTGGAAAAGGCCCAAGTCGCAGCACAGCAAGGGGACGTCGCAGCAGGGGTCACTCGGTGAGGCCACAACTGCCGCTGTCATCTAGCGGCAGGTGTTGTTCAGCAACCCAAGGGTTCTTGATTGGTTGACTAGGTCATCCTCTTCCTCCCAGATGACATCTGACAACCCCAGCCAAGAGTCGGTGGGAACCTCAGACACAACCATTAGTTGGCATGGCCAAGGAGCGGGTCAGCGGCCCTCATCTGTCCTCAGCCCGCCTCTGTCCCATCCGGTTCCCTCAGCCAGAGATCTACTATGTGGTCTGGGCTCAGCGCCACTATATAGCGAGGATGAACAATTTGAGGAGGGCAGTAAAGCAGCTACTTGGCAGCGAAGAAATGGGGCCAATATCGCCTGCTTCTTGCAGTAGGCGGCAAAGTATAGATGTGGAGAGTGCATGGGAGGTCATGTTTTTAAAGGTCAGCCTGGGCATACCAAGACCGGTGATGAGGACAGCAGTGACGATGAAACACAAATAGATGATGATGTAGCCGACCGCACTTGGGAGCCGGTGAGGCAAGGGCTTCATAATCGTCAGGAGAAGAGGGCGTCAGCTTGCTCGTCAGACAGCATCGCATCCAGAAAGTGGGTCGCGTATACGTGAGTCATCAGTATAGCAGAAGTGTGATGTCTGGAGCCAAGCAGCCAAGGGGTAAAAAAAACGCTTCGCAGGTACAAGAAATTAGCGGCACAGGGCTCAGCGAGGCAGCGGCGGCAGTAGTCACTCAGTGCGGATGTTGGCGGTAAAATCCGATACTCGGTGGTGTGGCAGTTCTTTGCTAAGACACCAGAGGAGCCGAATATGGGTATATGTAGAATCTGTGGGCAGAAAGTGAAGCGTGGCCAGGGAGCTAACGTTGGCACCACGGCCCTGCGTCAACACATGCAGCGTCACCATCCGGTGGCCTGGGAGAAACGTGGCTCAGATGTGGTGGTCCATCCTGCCGCCGCAGCAACAGCAGCAGCAGCAGCGCCCAGTGGCACGCATGCCATTGCAGCCAGTCAAGGCTCCACCACCTCTGCAGAAGGGAGCTGTTTCTCTTTGACATCTCCCGGTCCAGATGCTCCTGCTCCTCATTACTCATGGCGCCAGCAGTCGTTCAGCGAGGCGATTGCAAAGAGACAACAGTATGCGTCCAACCATCCTAAAGTGCAGCAGCTGACCGTGCTCCTGTCCAAGTTGTTGGTATTGCAGTCCCTCCCTTTCCAAATGGTGGACTCTGCACCATTCAGAGAACTAATGGCTTGTGCCGAGCCGAGATGGAGAGTTCCAAGCCGTAATTTCTTTTCCAAAAAGGCAGTACCAGCACTTCATAAATATGTAGAACAGAAGGTGGGTCAGTCCTTGAGCTTATCGGTTTGTTCCAAGGTGCACGGCAGCGCGGACGTCTGGAGCTGTAACTACGGTCAGGGCCAGTACATGTCCTTTACGGCCCACTGGGTGAATGTGCTTCCAGCCCAGGCACACCAACAACTTGGACAGGAGACGCCGCTTTCTCCTCCACGTTGTCAAACTACTGCACCTGCGCCAATGTCCGCCTCCTCCTCCTCCACCACCACCACCATCTCAGCCTCAAAGTACTGCTCCATCATACCACATGTGTAGGGCACAGCGGTGTCACGCAGTTCTAACACCTGGCTTGCCTCGGCGAACGAAGTCACACAGGGGAGGAACTGCTCCGCGTCATGCAGCAAGAAATCGATGTGTGGCTTTCTCCGCGCCAACTGAAATCGGAACCATGGTGACGGACAATGGGAGGAACATGGTGTCCGCACTGCACCGAGGAGGGATGGACCATGCGCCCGCATGGCGCATGTGTTCAATCTGTTGTGAAAAGGTTCCTGAAGCCCTTCCACCGATCTTCAGAACATTCTGAAAATGGCCAGGAAACTGTGCATGCACTTTATCCATTCGTACAAAGCCAGGAACACCCTCCTCAAGTTGCAGCGGCAGAACGGCCTCCCCCAACACACTCTGATTATTGCATGTTTTCCAACCGTTGGAATTCAGCCTGCACATGTTGGACCGACTGTATGAACAGAGAAAGGCCATAAACGATTTTTTGATGATCCAGGCAGACAGAAGTACTCCCCTGTGTAAATTTGATGTCAGCCAGTGGCAGCTCATGCGTGACACCTGCCGTTTGTTGAGCCATTCGAGGAGGCGACTTATTTGTCAGTCGCCAGGACTACGGGATGAATAACATCATTCCACTGCTTCATGTCCTGGAACAGATGCTGAAAAATCTGTCTAGGCAGGGGACTGGAGACGTGGCGACTACATCTCGTGGCCACATGAGTCCGGTGGGGACTGAAATGGAGGAGGAGGAGCAGGACATTGGAGCAGAAGCATTGTCTGGTGAAATGAGTGGATTTTCTACCCAGGTGACAAGAGAGGAGGAGCAGGATCAGCTGGAGGAGGTGGATGGAGATGAGGAAGACGAGGCAGATGACCCCCAAGCACTGTGGCAGTATACAGTGGAAATGGAGGCAGGTAGCCCCTCGAGTCACTTGTGCAGATGCCCGCAGCATGCTTATTTGCCTGCTAGTGACAGCCAAATAGTCAGCATCCGGCAGAGGGATACTTCTGGCTCTCCACCCTATTGGACCCTCGCTACCAGTCCAAAATGGGAGCCTTTTTCCCAGCTATGAGAGGGAAGACAAACTCAAATACTATAGGGAAATCCTCCGTAATCAGTTGGCTGCTGCCTATGTGCGGCATCGTCCCTCCTCTGACAGGTCTGACCGGGGGTTTCCCCCCGCGCACCCGCACTACCGCTGCGGCTGCTGGCGGAAGGTGGGGGGGTAAAGGGGCAGTACCAGCTCCATCAGTAGTAACCTAAGTCCCGGAGTCACTGATGAGCAGCTTCCTTCACCCGCCTAGTGAGGAGGGGAGTCGCCCGCAGCAGCAGCAGCAGCAGGACCTGAGCAGTCCCTGAACCAACAGGTTGTGGCCCCACTTGGACAGCACTCTGCCACCTCAGTTAGAAGATCCGCTGACTACTGGGCAGCCAAACTGGATGTGTGGCCACAACTTGCCGAGTTTGCAGTGAGAAGCTGTCCTGCCCGCCAGGAGTTTGGCATCAGAGCGGTTGTTCAGTGTGGCGGGGGCCATCATAACCCCAAGGAGAACCTGCTTGTCCACGGGAAATGTGGAAGGACTGACCTTTGTCAAGATGAATCAGGCGTGGATCGGCCAGGATTTCCACACACCAATGCCTTAGGCGTCAGTCTGGGTTCAAACTACCTGCCTCAGACACTATTCTGATGCCGCCACCCGCCTGATGCCACACATCTGCTGCCAGTTTCTCCATCTGCCTACCACCATCTTTACCAGGGACTGGTATTGCCACCCACCTCAACACTCTGTCATTGTGCCTCTCTATGACCTCATGCTGCTGCAGCTGTTGCTGTTGCCGTGACATCCACACTGTGTCATAGTGCCACAGTCTTATCTCAATCTGCTGCTGTGGCTGCTGCCATGACCTCCACACTGTGACATTGTGCCACTGCCTGAACTCATGCTGCTGCCGCCGTGACCTCCACTCTCAGTCATTGTGCCACTCTGTGGCTTTCTCCTGTTTTGCCACCTCCAGAATGTCATTGTGCCACTGCCTGATCTCATACTGCTGCTGCCGTGACCTCCACACTGTGTGATTGTGCCACTCTGTTGCCTAATACTGTTTTGCCTTCTCCAGAATGTCATTGTGCCACTGCCTGATCTTATGCTGCTGCTGTCGTGACCTCCACACTGTGTGATTGTGCCACTCTGTGGCATAATACTGTTTTGCCGCCTCCAGAATGTCATTGTGCCACTGCCTGACCTCATACTGCTGCCGCCGGTGACTCCACACTGTGTGATTATGCCACTCTGTGGCCTAATACTGTTTTGCCGCCTCAAGAATGTCATTGTGCCACTGCCTGATCTCATACTGCTGCCTCCGTGAACTCCACACTGTGTGATTGTGCCACTCTGTGGCCTAATACTGTTTAGCCGCCTCCAGAATGTCATTGTGCCACTGCCTGATCTCATATTGCTGCTGCCGTGACCTCCACACTGTGTGATTGTGCCACTCTGTGGCCTAATACTGTTTTGCCGCCTCCAGAATGTCATTGTGCCACTGCCTGATCTCATGCTGCTGCTGTCGTGACCTCCACACTGTATCATTGTGCCACTCTGTGGCCTAATACTGTTTTGCCGCCTCCAGAATGTCATTGTGCCACTACCTGACCTCATACTGCTGCCGCTGTGACCTTCGCTCTCAGTCATTGTGCCACTCTGTCGCTTCCTCGTGTTTTGCCACCTCCGGAATGTCATTGTGCCACTGCCTGACCTCATGCTGCTGTGGCTGCCGCCGTCACCTCCACACTCTGTCACTAATGTTGCCACCTGAGCTCTCAGCTTCTTTTTTTTCAGCTTTCGTTGGCATGACTTTATCAGGCTACATTCCCACTTGAGTTTTTTGGTCAGTTTTGCCCTCTTAAGTGCCCAGGGAATTTTATAGTGAAGCGATTCTAAGAGCGGCGGCAGTCATCTTCGTGTCATCCTAAAACACAACATTGTATGAAGACCAAACCAAGCTCCCACTGCATATTTAAGCATGGCACAAACGTTCTTACAGCACCCTGCAGGCTCTGTGCAGCCTGGAAATAGCTGCTTTTTAACGCGATTCGTGCCGAAGTAATTCGGACCGAATTTATTTTTGTCGGAAAATTCGGCGAAGTGACCGAATCGAATTTTTTAGAAATTCGCCCATCTCTAACCCTTATGTTACACAGGCTATGTGTGCATCTATAGTTGCCACTATATATGAGTACTAGATATATTGCTTGCTCTTCCGTTTTTTGTTGTTTTGTTTACTGCTTTGTTTTTCATCTTGCCTTTGGGGCATTGTATCATATGTATTTATGTGTATATATATGTTTTCAAACTGCATATTGATTTGTCACATGTGATGTCTGTATATACACTAGCCACAGCCACTATATTTGGTTTAGGGTAGACTTGTTGCATTATGTGTATCAGTAGCACTTTTAACTTTGATATGTCTATCTTGTCAGCTCCATTGTATGCATATTTATTTTTATTTTTGTATGTTTCATCCCTAGTGACTGTTTGATAAAGGTCTTTGCCGACCGAAACGCCAAATTATGAAAAGTCACCTGTTTCCTTGCTTTAGTTACTGGAGCCTGTAAATACTACAACATATGGATATATAAATAAATGAATTATTTTTGCATCAAGAAGAAGGTGTTGTGTGCAGTCAATCTCTATTTTACATATTTGGAGGACTTGTTCCTACCTTGACTTGCACCATCTACGATATTATCTCGACTGGTGTGCCTTCCCTATCTCTAAATATGGTCTTATCTGGAGAGTGGCACCCACATATACCAATGTCTGTGGACACGTTCACATACAGTGATGAATAAGCTAATAGTATCATAGCGCAGGTAACACAATCCAATGAGTTTCTTCAAGTTCCTGCAAAAATTCTTCATATCAAAGAATGGGAAAGAGTGTCCAAACGACTCATAGGTCACGAGCTACATCGAACTACACTAGCAGAATATTATAGAACGAACAAGATACCAAGGGGCTTACGGTCTCATTTACAATCCACCCTATTTCGTGATAACGAGAACTTCTGCAAAAAAATTCGAGAACTTTCCAAATAAATGTTCATTCGACCTGATTCTTCTTACTATCGAATACCTACAAGAGTCTATTGTTGAGACGGAGAAAGAGGTACAGACCATTGAACAACAACTAACTGCTACCCTCACGAGTGAGGAATTGATCTCACTTAATTCCAAATCTGAAAGAATTTTGAATGAACACCGCAAATTACTGGAAAACCGCAAGCGATCCTAGTTCGTGAGTGACACGGACGACTACATTAACAAGAAAGTCTATCAATGGCAAAGGAACAATAGCTACATACCAAGATCCTACCGTGACTTCTCCAGTTCAGGCTCGGAGAGTGATAGAGGTTTCCAGTCAGGAAGAGGTCTTTTTTTAGGAAGACCCAAGAAAACTTACCGAGGAAGAGACCTATTAGGAGGGCAAGCAGGAAATCTCATAAATACATCACCAATGATTGTGACTCGCTCTCAGGTGAGATGGTGATGTGTAACAATGTAAATAATTCTGATGATAACCTTGTCATTAATATTTCCTCCCGTGTACTCTCTCCTGTTGAACATTCTGTACTACAGAAGGGTCTATCATTCTGTCCGACTCCTCATTTTGATACCTAGTCAATATAGTCCCCCAAGGACTTACCATCCTGTTGAAACATACATCAACATTGTACAGAGGGAAGTTGATCAATTTATTAATAATCAAAAAAAAAAATTGTAAGTCCTATAGGAATTTGACGGTGGAGGAAATCAGAGCGATTGATATTCTAAAAAAAAGATTCTAGAATCATTATTAAACCGGCAGATAAGGGTGGCGCAGTTGTGGTGATGAACATATCCGACTACCATGACGAGGTTAAGAGACAACTCTCTGACACCACTACCTACGCACCCTTACCTGCAGATCCGGTTTTTCGAATTAAAAACAGAATCCTTAATGTTCTGGATCAATATCTCACGAAAGGAGTGATTGATAAGCCCACCTATAATTATTTAATATCTGATTACCCGGTCACTCCTGTTTTTTACATCCTCCCTAAGGTTCACAAGAGTCTGGTGAGACCCCCGGGCAGACCCATTGTGGCATCAACGGACTCAATTTTCTCACCCATATCACAATATCTGGAGAAAATTTTGACCCCATTGATACAGACCACACCCTCTTATCTCCGTGACACGGGGCATTTTTTATCTATATTGAACTCTCAGAATGACATTCCAGGGACTGCATACTTAGTGACATTTGATGTATGCAGTCTATATACATCCATTGAACACAATAAGGGTTTGGAGGCCGCTACCACTTTACTGAGGAAATCTGGGATGTCAACAGATGAGTTGATGTGTTGTATTGATTTATTAACTCTTGTACTTGAGGAGAGCTACTTTCTTTATGGTGACACTTTCTACTCACAGAAGAGGGGTACTGCTATGGGGTCCAATATGGCCCCCCCCTATGCTAATTCCTATATGTCTCACTTTGAAGATGTACATATATATCACAGCAGTTTTTTCCAACAACATGTCACACTCTGGAAACGGTACATTGATGACATCTTCTGTATATGGAATGGTGATGAAACATCACTTAATAACTTTACACAGTGGTTGAATTCAATCAGACCGGAGTTACAATTTTTCGGCTCAGTATGATCACACAGTTTACCGTTTCTAGAGTGTTGGTCATTAAGAACCCTGATAACTCCCTTAGCACTGATCTATACACCAAACCCACTGACAAAAATAGCTTGCTACACTTCAATAGCTGTCACTCCACCCATGTCAGGAGGTCTCTTCCAAAATCTCAACTCGTGAGGGTAGAAAGGATCGTATCGGATCCTAACAAGAGACAATATAGATTGGAAACTAAAGGGCAACAAGTTTTCGCCAGAGGGCTACCCGGAAGAAAAATCTAGTACATAACCCTAAAGAAACCAAGAACAAAAAACTAGTCCCAAATAGACTACCCCTTTTTTTTAAAAACATATCACCCAATGATGGCAGGTATCCATAAAATCATCAGGAAACATTGGCGAAATTTTTCAAGACTCCTACCCACAATAGAAGCTTTTCAACTCCAATTTATAGTTTTTAAAAGACCCCGGAACATAAGGGATTAATTGGTTAAGGCTGACGGGGTACTCCTAAAAAGTAATTACTCAACTTCCTTAGGGCCCCCAAAACATGGTACTTTTCCATGTTACACTGCTGTCATTGCTCCAGTGGTTAAGGGAAATTATGTACCCCATCCCCGATCGGTTAAAAAGTTTGAAAATACAGGATATTTTACATGCGACAGCACTTTGTAGTTATTTCCTTAAATGCCCTTGTGGGTTACTTTACATTGGGGAAACCACCCAACGTATGAAGGACAGACTGTCCAACCATAAGTCCTCTATACCATGTTCCAAAACATGGCTTCCTGTACCGTACCATTTCCTACAGTTTGGCCACAACGTATCACAACAAGGTTTCCAAAAACTGGAACAGGTAAGGGACCAAAGCAGGGGAGGGAATCACATCCGCCTTTTTAAACAAAGAGAGTCTTTTTGGATCCATAGGTTAGATACATTGCAACCTAATGGGCTGAACAGGGAATGTGACTTCACTTTTATGTAATGCTTTGTTACTCTCTGTACCTTGTTCTCACTATTCTTTTTGTTTTTTATCCACAGCAACAGTAGATGAGCCATACAGTCAGGGTGAGACGGTTTGGATCTCTGTTCCCCTACATTCTCTCTATATTCCCTCTCTTCTTTCCCCTCTTGTCTTCCCTTCCTCTATTTTTATTCTCTATTTCTCATTCTTTTTTTTCTCCCTCTCTCTCTGCATTTTCATTCATTTTTTTCTATCCTCATACTGTACATCATAATTGCTTACATTGTCCTTCTCTATCTTGTTTATTATCCTCCCCACATCGACTCATTCATTTTCTATCTCCATATTTCTGTTCCCTGGTGTTGCTCTCTTTTTTTCTTTTTCTTCCTTTTACTACTGCTACGGCCGCGGCGCGATTGCGCAGGTGCTATTCTACATGTCCATCTTCTGACTAGCGTGTATCGTCGCGGCGCTACTGCGCATGCGTGATCCGCACTTAAAACTACATTTCTCATGAATACTATCATCCGGACGTGACGTCGTCATTTGACGACTTCCGGTTTCACGCCCATTGGCGCCGGCTTCTTTATAAGTGCGCCTTATCTATCATGCCTGCACTTGGCGCCCGCTTTCCACTTGGGCTACGGCCCTTACATACTCTTCTACATGAAACAAATGGTAAGAACTTTTATGCAATTAGGGCGTATTAGGGCACTTGTTCTAGTGGTTTAGCATTCATTATTATGCAACTTATGGTTTTTAAACCCCTTTTTGCACACAGGCTATGTGTGCATCTATAGTTGCCACTATATATGAGTACTAGATATATTGCTTGCTCTTCCATTTTTTTGTTTTTTTGTTGTTTTTGTTTTCTGCTTTGTTTTTCATCTTGCCTTTGGGGCATTGTATCATATGTATTATGTATATATATGTTTTCAAACTGCATATTGATTTGTCACATGTTATGTCTGTATATACACTAAACCACAGCCACTAATTTGGTTTAGGTGTAGACTTGTTGCATTAGTGTAACATAAACACTTTTAAACTTGATAGTTATCTTGTCAGCTCCATTGTATGCATATTTATTTTTATTTTTGTATGTTTCATCCCTAGTGACTGTTTGATAAAGGTCTTTGCCGACCGAAACGTCGATTATGACAAGTCACCTGTTTTCTTGCTTTTAGTTACTGGAGCCTGTAAATACTACAACATATGGATATATAAATAAATGAATTATTTTTGCATCAAGAAGAAGGTGTTGTGTGCAGTCAATCTCTATTTTACATATTTGGAGGACTTGTTCCTACCTTGACTTGCACCATCTACGATATTATCTCGACTGGTGTGCCTTCCCTATATCTAAATATTAACCTATGAAGGAGTATTAACCAATCAGAATAGGAGCGACAAAGTCCCATTATATCCTATGGAGAAGTTTGGACCAATCAAAATCAAAGGCAGAACAGTTCAAAATACAGTAAAAATGGTGAAAAAAGCTGATTGGCTGAGCTAGCGGGGGCTTGGCTATCCCAGCCAATCAGAGCGCGAGCTACTTCTCCCATTATAGTCTATGGAGAGATAGGCGCAATGCAATCTCGGCGCTCAGCGCCGTGCGGCATGGAGTATGAATAAAAAAAATAATTTTTTTTTAAATGTAAAACATTATCAGATTAAAGAGCCAACCCTTCTTTTCAAATAAAGCAGTTAAAAACCCGAACAACGCGTTTGCCGCCGAGCCCCGGCGCTAACATAGGGAATTGCAATAGAGAGAATTCCCGGGAAATACAGTAATTCAAATTGTTTTAAGCTATTCTCATTGGTGGGCCATAAAACCAGCTAATCAGAATAGGAGCGATCAATGCCCCCATTCTATCCTATGGAGAAAAATTGACCAATCATATTCAAAGGCGAGACAGTTCAAAATACAGAAAAAAATGCAGAAACGAGCTAATTGTTGAAGCAGGGGGCTCGTCAGCTTAGCCAACCCAGAGCGTGAGCTACTTTCTCATAGAGTTTCTATGGGGAAAAGAATTCTGAGCGCGCTCTGTGATTGGCTAATTTTAAAAGAGGCGCCGTTATTTGGACCAATGGGAGAGCGAGCGACGCTCTTACGGGTTTTCTAATGCAATCTGAAATAAAACTGTACATGACCAAAATCAAATTATAACACTACAGAAGTTGTACCGATGTGTACATAAAACGAATGATAATATGGGGTAACGAAAAAAAAATTAAATCAATAAAATCATTTTTTATTTCTTTTATTTTCGGTTGCACCCATACTATTGATGCATGGCTAACAAAATAAAGAAATAAACATGATTTTTATTGTTTTTAATATTTTTTTTTCTTTTAACCCCATATTATTATTCGTTTTATATACACATCGGGACAACTTCTGTAGTTTTTAAATTTGATTTCGGCCATGTCCAGTTTGTTTTTCTGATTGCATTAGAAAACCCATAGGAGCGTCGCTCGCTCTCCTATTGGTCCAAATAACGGCGCCTCTTTTAATGGGAGAAGTAGCTCGCGCTCTGATTGGCTGGGATAGCCAAGCCCCCGCTAGCTCAGCCAATCACTCTTTTCTGCTTTTTACGTATTTTGAATTTTTCCCGCCGTGGATTCTGATTGGTCTAAACTTCCCCATAGACTAAAAATGGGTTCTTTGTCGCTCCTATTCTGATTGGCCCAATAATTCTCCATACATTTAAATGGGTCTCTGTAACTTATTCTGATTGGTGAGCAGCCAATTTCCCCGTACTTAAACCAATCAGGACTTTTCAGCATTTTTACTGTATTTTGAACTATTCGCCCGTGGTTTTTTTTCTGAGGGGTCTAAACTTCCCCATAGGTTTTAATGGTTCCCCCTGTCGCCCTTTCATTCTGATTGGCCGGTTATGCCGACCAATCAGAAAGCTTTCGAATTAAATTACTGTTTTTCCCGGCAATTTCCAATACCCCGAATTCTTGAATTAGGTTTTGGGAAATGATTTTGTTTTTTGTATTTTTTTTTTTAGGTTTCAGCTCTTTCCTGAGAATGTTGAACCCCTTAAAAGGCATTTTTGATTCTACTCCGCACCGACTCGGGAAAATGATTTCTCGTGTTCCACCCTGTCTTGCATGGGAACTGTTTTTTTGGCGCAGTCCCGCACGGCTACTAAGTCCTGCACTGCGCCCCCTTTTCCCGCCCTGTGCCCCACACACACGGCGAGGCGCGGGAAATTTTGCCCCTGTACGAGCGAACCCGCCCCAAAGGCGAATCTTGGCGCAGCGCCCACGGCCTCAGTCCCCCCATGCGCCCCCCAAAACCCGGGGGCCCCCGGCGGGTTTGCCCCCCCATTTTGACCGGGATTTAAACCTCCGGTGCCCCAAACGAGGCGCAACGCCCACTGCCTCAGTCCCGCACTGGCCTAAACACAACGAGGGGCGGGGGGGCTTACAGCTTGTATGAGCGCGGCCCGCCCCCCAAAATCAGGCCAGATTCCGCCGGGAAACTGGCGGGAAAAGGGGGCGCCCCGACCCGGCGAGATTCATACAGTCCACCTTTTAATTTCTGTATTTCCCGCTTCTCTCTATTGCAATTCCCTATGTAGCACCAGTCCGGCGACAAACGCGTTGTTCGGGTTTTTTTCTGCTTTATTTGTAAAGAAGGGTTCGGCTCTTTTTCAAAATGTTTTAATTTAATAAAAATAATTTTTTTATTAATCTCATGCCACACGCCTGAGCAATACCCGGAGATTTCAGAGCGCACCCCTCTCCATAGACTATAATGGGAGAAGTAGTCCGCGCTCTGATGGCCTGGGATAGCCCAAGCCCCCGCTAGCTCAAGCCAAAACGCTTTTTTCACCCATTTTTACGTTTTGAAAAATGTTCTGGCCTTTGATTTTGATTGGCCAAACTTCTCCCATAGGATAAAATGGGACTTTGTCGCTCCATTCTGATTGGTTAATACTCCTTCATAGGTTAAGAATGGCCACTGTTGCTCTTATTCTGATTGGTCCAAACTTTTCCCAAGAATAATGGGGCTTTGTCGCTCCCATCTGATTGGCTAAGCAGCAAGTCCCGGTAGCTTTTTCCCAAACAGCTCTTTTTCAGCATTTTTAACTGTTTTTTAACTGTCCCGCCCTGGATTCTGATTGGTCCAACTTCTTCCATAAGAATATAATGGGTCTTGTAGCTTCTATTCTGATTGGCCGAGCTAGCCAAGCCCCCGCTAGCTCAGCCAATCAGCTTTTTTCACCATTTTTACTGTGAATTTTAACTGTCCCGCCTTTGATTCTGATTGGTCAATTTTCCCTTCCCCATAGGTTTTAATGGTTTCACTGTCGCTCCTATTCTGATTGGGCCGTTTTAAAGCCGACCAATGAGAATAGGTTTCAGAATTTGAATTACTGTATTTTCCCGGCAATTTACAATATCTAATTCTTGATATTGCGCCGTTCTAGAGTTTAGGAAAGTGATTTTTTTTTTAATTATGTTTATTTTTTAACGTTCAGCTCTTTTCTGACACTGTTTTCTGCCTTTATAAAGGCGATATTTTCGGAATCATACTCCTGCTGCACGGAGCGGAGCGCTGACATTTGTGTAGCGAACTTCTATGTTTCCTCGCATGTTCTGATCCTGCTTCACTTCGCCTCTGCCGGAGCATTTTGACCAAAATAAAACCAGGTCTTTCCCGTCGGAGCTGCCGAGCGCTGCACTGCGCCTCGCTTTCCGACTCGCCATCTTTACATGCCTCAGAGTTTTCAAGGGCGCCGCACCCCCCCCCCCGGGAAACGCCTACCCCCCGCCCAACAACCCCCCACGCCCGCCCCTTCATCGGGGGCGCACCCTGAAAGGGGCGAACGCTGCGCCTCCCCCCGCACCCCCCGCGTCCGACAGCGGGGTTTCGGGCGGGGAGGTGCATATACACCAAAAAAAGGTGTAAAACCCCAAATTCAAAACATGTCGCCCCTAGTCCTGTGCGGGGTTTTTCCCACACACCCTCAGCAAAAGTAACCCCCCCCCTCATATACAGTGAGCACCCAAAGTAAAAAGTGAAAAGGGCAAAAATTTGGGCTCCATTTGAAACTTTTTTGGGGGGGGGGAGCGGTCCCTTGACTGCAGGGGTGAACAGCAGGAGAACAGGGGGAGGGGGGAAAAGTGAAACGGTGAGAAGGTGACAGAAAGAGGTAATAGAGTGCGGGGCAGGAAGGGGTTGAAGTGTTTCCCTTTGGAGGGGAAGAGGTGTTTTAACCCACTTTACTTTTTAGGCCGTGTTCACACGGCTTTTTCCCCGACAGATTTGGGAGCCGTTTTTGAGCTCACAAATCCCCCGGGAAAATTAAGGGGGGGAAACGGGGGGGGGCCGGACGGGGGCGTGGGCCCGCCCCCGGGCCCATAGAAAATTTGCTTTTAATCAACGGAGCTTTACGCGCCGTAAATAATGTGCATGGTCACTTCCCCCCCCCGGGGGCAATTCGAAAGGGCCGGGGAGGACGGGGAAATTTCCACTTTTTCCCCAAATGAGACAGTGGATTCCCAAAGGACCCGACGGATTGGCGCCGAACGAAACCCAAACCCCGGCGCAGTACGGCCCAAATTTTCCGGGGCAAAAAAAAAGGCCCGTTTTAAAACGGGCCTTAGTGGTTTTGTAAAGGGAAGTGGGCTGGGTTTAGGGGAGTTTTGATAGGGGGGAAAACATTTTTTAATAAAAGAACAGCAGAAACAGATGAGGGGGGAGTTTTTAAACAGTGAAACAAGTTATTTGGTGCGGGCAAGACAAAGGTGGGAAAGGGGGCCCGCTGGGGGGGGAAGAAAAGGATGGATCTGTGGGGGGGAAAGTTTTAGGTGTTGTGCTGAAAGGGAAAGAAAAGGAGCTGGGGGAAATAGGGATGTTTGGTGGAGGTGCTCCCGGGAGAAAGATGGAGCGGGGGGGGAGGTAAAAATAAAAGGGGGTTGCGGGGCTTGGGCAGGGGGGGGGAAGACTTGGGGGGGCGGGGTGGGGGAGGTGGGAATGATGGGGGGGGTTTGCTGGGAGAAGAGATGGACTATGGGGAGGTAGGGATGATGGTGGGGGAGTGCGCAGAAGGAAGGAGGGAGCTGTGGGGAGGTAGGATAAATGGTGGAGGTAGAAATCCCAAAGAAGGAAGAGTTTGGGGCTGTGGGGAAATTTATGTAATGAAAAAAAGCTGCTAAAAGTGGGAAAAAGTGTGCAAAAAGGGGGGGAAAAGTCATTTTTGGGGGAAAGAATAAGACACCTCCCAAAGGGTGCCACCGGGCAAAACCACCCGCCTCCCGTCGGGAAACTTGCTTTTCAGACTTAAACCTTTTTTTAAATAATGCGGTTTAAGTAATATTATAAAATTTTGCTGGAGTACTGGCCATGCAAAATTGCCCACCTGCATGCAGAAAAAAAAAAACCTTTTTACTTTGGAAATCATAGCAGCACTGCCTCTGCCCAAAAGCAATAAAAGGGCCCCTTTGCTAAAAAAAATAAAAAGACCTCAAGTTTTTTGGGAAACAACCCCAAAAAAAAAACCCCTTTTTTCTTTTTTCCAAAGTGAGTCCGACTGCTTGGCATTGAAAAGGGATAGGGGTTTAAAGGTCCATTTGTACCTGTATAAACATTTTTTTTCATGTGTATTTAAAAGCTTGATGCCGAAGTTTGTTTTGGGGCTATTTTTATTCCCCAGGGAAAAAGGCGGAAAGGGTGGGGTGGTCCCCACTTTTCGGGAAAGGGGGCACTAAAGGCCGGGAAAGCTGGGGGTAAACACATCCGCAAACGCTTTTCTCCAGAGCTGTTAAAACAATTTGCGAAAAGTGGTGCGTTTTTCTGTGAAAGAGGGGTTTTGTTATATGGCCGGGGGTTTTAATGCAAATCTCTGGGGTTTATCATTTCGAATGGCTTCAACTCAAGATCTCCCTTTTTAAAAAATGGACACTTTCAAAATTTTGGCAAGAAATTGGGGTTTGAGGGCTTCTGGGGAGCAGCGAGGGGAACGCCCCCTGCTCAGGGAAAAAACTCCAGTGAGGCCAAAATCAGGCCTGGTTTCTCCGAATTTTCCAGCAAAAGGCACTTGAGTATGTCATCACGCTGCCTCCCCGACAATTTGGAAACAAAGCCCAGTAGATTTTCCCAGAGAGGGGGGGAAAAAAGGTGATTACTTTATTTTTTTTTTTTTTTTATATATGCCCTATTAGATGTCTAAACTTTTTACTCTGGGGCCAAATAACTACTATATCCGGGGCCATGTAACTACCTAGCCATATACGGGGGGCCCAAAGTAACAACTACTTTATACTGGGCAAAATAACTACCTAGCTATAAACTTCCCTTCCTAAACTGGGGGCCCTTTTAAACCTGGCTTAGGCTATACGGGGGGCCCAAAATTTTACCTATCTACAGATTTGGGGGAAACCCCTACTATCAAATATATCAAACCTATGGGGAACAAAATTAACCTTTATAAACTACCTACCTCCCCGGGGAGACCATATCCCTGCCAAAGGGAGGGGGTAAAATAAAGGCTGGGAACACCCCCACCCTTGGGGTTTTCCCCCTTTGCCTCCGGATGCACGCGTCCTTTCCCCAAAAAAACCCTAAAAGCCCAATTCTGGCAACAAAAACCTTATCGATGGGCCCCGGAACAAATTTTTTTCTTTCATCGGGCCGCCTCTTGCCCCTACTTTTTTTCCACATCTACTAAATTTTACTTTTCTAAAACTCCCAGAATGTCACTTGATAAAAAGGGCCCCAAAGCCCGCCGAAACGCGTAATTTAGACATTTATTGGAATTTGACAAAAATATTTTTTTCCCCAAAGGGTTTTCCCAATACATATCTAAAGTATATATGCTTACCTATACCCTGGGAAACAATGTTTTTACTGAGTGCAATACTGAAAACGTCTGCTTTTTCCTTCCCAGCTATCTGGGTTTAAAAAATACTTCTTAAAAAGCAATATTTTGGGGTTTTCGGTGGATTTTATGTGCTTTAATTTAAAAAATTATCTTGGGTCCCAACATACCAAAATAGCCTCGTCCTTAGAGAAGTAGAAAAAATAGTTACAACATATTTTAAATTCAATATACTCATCTATTTTTTGGCTTTGAAAAAGCAGGGAGGTTCCAAATTACAGATATTGTTACATTTATATCGGTCAGTACCTCCAAGCTACAACGGTTTTTTGAAAGGCCCTGCATGGATCCCAAAAGGGAAACCCACTGTGGCATAAAAGGACTTATACTGGTCCAAAAACAAATTAAAAACCACATTTCTCTGAAAATTTAAGGGAAAGTATCTGGAACCTATTTTGTATGTTTCAAGGAGGTTTTTACAGTTTTTCTGTGTTTTGGAAATTCTGGGAACAAAAGCTGATCTATTAGTGCCCTTTGGGGACCAAAGGGGGTTTAACCACAAAAATACAGTAATGGTTTATTAGGGCCATGGCTTTTCACAATTTTAACAAGGACCTACCTCCAGGGGGCCCTTAAAAGTTATGATCACCCTTATCTGTAATTCTCAACATTTTTTTCCTCAAGTTTAAAAAAATTGGGGAGTAAAACTTGGGTTTCCCGGAAGGGGCTGCCAGGGGACTTAAAACTTTTAAGTGGAAAGACCCCTTTAAAAAATTTAGTTCTGGTTGAGTGCTAGTAAAGAATTGTAGCATGTCTGTAGTTGTCCAAAGGATTAAGACAACTCTTGTAGAAAATCCTTGTGTTTCATAGTGGCAGTTCTAAGACTGTTTTTTTATATAGACTGCATGATCCTTCTTACATTGCCATTGACCTAAACCCCCCCAAAAAGTTATTTTCCCCCAAATATCAAGCCAAATAATTGCAAAAAATTTTAAATGTCCATTAAAAGAAAGGGCCCCAATATGGCAAAATTTCCTTTTAGGTAAACCCAAAGAAACCATCAGGCCTTTCTGAAACGACGGGCAGAGACCCCCTTTACCCCGGACCACCAAAAGTGGTGATATAAGCCATGCCAAGGGGGCAGAGTCCCAAAAAAAGGCCCAGTAATTTCCCCCGAAACCCCGCCGCAAGGCGGGTTGGGGTTTTTCTGCGGCGGGAAAACTACCAGTTTGCACCCCCCCGAAAGCAACTTTTCTTGCCGCTCCAACCGAAGGGGTTTAGCTTTGGGACAAAAAACTTTAAAACAAACCATAGTTTAAAAAAAGGCAGAAAGGTCAAGCAATGAAAAGGTTTTTTGGTCAAAAGGATGGAGACAAATGGAACTGGCACACAGGAACGACTTTCAGAACGTTTTTTTCGCATGGTCCCTAAGGGGAATTTTGGGGTTCGGGAAAGGGAAAATCAGAGGGAGGCTGGGGAAAAATTTGGACCAGCGCCCCCCCCAATTAACCAATTACCGGTGCCTGACCCCTTTTGGGTTTCACAAGCTGGGGGTGCACACCCCCAGGGGCGGGGCCCTGCCCCTTTGGCCCCGTAAAGACAGCGCAGGGAGTGAGGAAAGGTGACGGGTGTCGGGAGCTGAACCACGAGTGCATCCGCGGCCCAACATGTGGGTTGCGGCGCCCCCCCCAAATGATACAGCATTGCCACAGGGCAATTGACATCAATATGTAAAAAAAGAAAAAAAAAAAAACTTTTTAAAAACTGGGGAAAACTAGAAAGATCAAACCAAAAAAGAAACATAATTTGTAAGGCCCCGTTCAAAACCCCGGGTTATTCACGGGCCCGGGGTTTGCGAGCCGGATTGCGCTCCGGGGAAATTTTCCCGGGTTGAAAAAAGGTGCGGGGGGCGGTGCGGGGCCAAAGGCCCGCCGGCCCCATTTGACGCCATTATCCATGGCGCGTAATTTCGCTTTTGGTTTAAAGTTTTATGTCACTTTCCCCCCCCGCCCCGGCGGGTTTTTCCCCAGCGGGAAGGGAGGGGACGGAAATCCACTGTTCTCTTTTAAATAGTGGATTACCGAAATTCTCTAAGGATTGGCCCGTACTGCAGCCAAATGGGGGCGGAGTCGGGCCAATCTGGGGGCGAAATAAGCCGTGTGAACACGGCCTAATGTTGCATGTCAATGGTTAACAGTAATTGTTTACAGAGGTAAATATATTTTAATGAGAGTCCTTGCAAAGTGCCATTTTAGTTAGGTCTAAAAACCTACTTTTTCTTAAGCAATTGCTTTGTTTTTAAACTTTTAGTGTTTATGACCCGGGTTTAAAAAAATTTTGAGGTTCTTAGTTCACATTTTTTGATCAAAATGTTTAAGCCACCTCCGACTTTCAAGGGGACCTCAGCTGTTTCCTACTTTTTTTTTACCTCTCATTTGGCCCAATTTCAGTCTTCTTTTGGGCCCTTCCTCCATAATCCAGAGAAAAAAAGCCCAGCCTTATAAGCATACGCACGATTGCAACCTGGGGAGGTACCAGGTTCAGCATTTGCAGTAGTGAAATTAAAATTTAAAATTTTAAAATAATAATAATAAAAATCTTTTTTAATAGCCCCCAACATATTCCACAGCACTTTACAATATAGGGGGGAATAAGCCAGACAAACCAAAACATTAAAAAAGTTTAAAATAAAAAAAGGGGGGGGCCCTACCAAAATCTTTAGGGTGTATGGGTGAAACAAAGGGTGACAAGTGCATTTTTACAAGGTTCAGCCATGTGACATAAAATCGGTAGTATACTGTGTGCAAATGTTTATTGACCATCCGGAATCCAAAAGACAGTTCACTTTAAGAATTAAAGATGATAATTTTGCCGGGCTTTTGCTGTAATTTTCCTAGCGTTGGTAAAATGTTTTTGAAAACAGATATTTACACAGAGGGTTGTTATCAGGGGTCTTGTTGTGGGAGCGTTGTCCAAAGTACCACATGGGCTCTGTCGATGTAAACAATTACTCCCCAAAGCAATTTTTAGAGGGAAATCGTGGGAAGCAATGTGTTCATGGTTCAGGATCGCTCGGCATCTAGTCATGGGTTTTTTCCAGTGCCAGGTTAACCTCTTAATAACTGGCCATTCGAAGGAGGGAGGCCTTATACTGGAAAAGTACTGGTCTGTCAGCTTGCGTAACACTTGGTTACGCAGGCATTGTTTAAAGTAAAATATAAGCTGGGAAATTTTGCTGCAAAGTTAGAAGTAGCTTACCGGGTGGCTAAAGAGGGACGCCTCAACGCCACAGTGTGGATACCCCAGTTAGATCTCTCTATCTCTCTGGCCCCTTCTCCCAGCTGATGATACTGATAGATGAAGCTGATAAGATGCCTGGTGGAGCTTGGACCTGTATATGGGGGCACCAGTGAACGATGTTGATCTCAGGATTATCTCTCTATCTTCGCTGGTCCGTGTTACCAGTTGATGCCAATAGATGATGCTTATAAGATGCCTGATGAAGCTTTGACCCATATATAGATGTAAATGTAAGTATTTTGTAATCCATTTTAAAAATTTGCTCTTGCCTTTGTAACCAACATTGTGCGTCCCTTTTGCCTTTATAATCTATATTATGCAAAAGTAATATACAATATCACACTATCTTTTTGGGTAGTTTTATCATTGCGTTACTCATATAATAAAGTAAATAAAGCATTGGAAGTTGCCTTCTTTAAAGCTGTATCGGACCCACACAAAGAGTTGGCAAAACATATACATAAAAAAGTGGATGAACCTGCCATCCCAACCATACATCTATATACAGATAAGTGCCTGTGGGTGCCAGAGTTCAGGAAGTGATGAATGTGTGACAGAATTTGTGGGGGGAGGGTTAGCTGTTAGGGATATTGGTAGGCTTGTCTAAGAAGATGAGTTTTCAGAGCATACTTAAAACTGTGAGGATTGTGAGTGTGCCTGATCACATGGGGTAGCATGTTCCAGAGAACTGGTGCAATACGTGCAAAATCTTGGAGACGGGCATGGGAGGTTCGGATGAGTGAGGTGTGTAATCTTAGATCAGTAGCAGAGCGGAGAGACTGGGTAGGGTGGTAGACAGAGATGAGGGAGGAGATGTAGGGTGGTGCATTGTGAAGAGCTTTATGGGGGAGAGTGATGAGTTTATGCTGTATTCTGTACTGAATAGGCAGCCAGTGCAGAGACTGACACAGGGTAGAGGCATCAGTATAGCGTCTGGAAAGAAAGAAAAGCCTGGCTGCTGCATTCAGGACAGAGTGGAGAGTTTGCAGAGATGGAGACCGACTTTGAGACAGATGCAGATATTGAGTTTCTCTCATTAATACATGGTATAAATTTGCTGTTTGTTCAGATGGTTAAAGGTATGTGCACTGCAGAGCTTAATCTCACAACCTAATGGTACATTCACAAAACGGATTTTGGAGCGGATTCGACACTGAATCTGCTTCATAACCAGCATCCAATCTGATGGTAAAACAACCTCCAATATTTACTTTATGTAAAATCAGCATAATCATTCATATGACGCTGAGTTTACTTGCTTATTTTTGGCATGTAATGTAGGCGCCAACAAAAAAAATGACGTGTCAATTCTTTGAGGCATTTTAAGTGTTGCCCATTCTTGGAAGTAAGAGGCAGAAAATCTGCTTTGGAAATTCAGGGTAATTTTCTCATCTGAATTCCACACTTACAAGCGATGAATTTCTGACATGGAAATGACGTTTCAGATCTGACATCTTCAGCGCCTAATTATGTGACTGTACCGTAACTTTTTTGATTTCAAGTTTGTAAATGATCTAATATTATATGATCAGCCTAGGGGGTGAGAAACTCCAGGAAGCTTGTCTCACTAAGTTCACCTGTCCATCTGCTTGTGGTTTATGCAATGACATATTGTCATCAAGTCTTATGTATAAGCAAATGTTAAAACTTGGATACGGAATGGAGTTTGACTAACAAACTAATCTCGATATCTCTGTCATTGTCTTTTTATGGTAATGTGATTCAGAATTCAGCAGAAACTTTTTCTTTATAACAAATGTATATAGAAATCACCATGTGTTTACCCTTTCCCTGCAGCAAAACAAACAAAATGAAAAATATGCTTAAACCAAGCACGAAAGCAGTTTCCCCTTCTTTTCTCAACTACCTTATTCATAAAAAAAAGTTCCAAAATCAAGAATTTACAATAACATCTTAGGATGTAACCTTGATATTTCTTATGCCTGGTATTTTTATAGTAAGGCAGACACATACACCCTTATATAATAGTGATAGTCAGCGGAAAATTAAAAGTTTTTATCATATCTTGCCTTTCCAAAACCCCTCAAACTCCGGTATTTGTGCTTTTTAAACTTTTCTTACAATTCGAAATGTCGCCTCTCCGCTTTATTCCAAAGCATCTAATTTACAAACTTTCTTGTCCCACATTTCGGAACTTTTTTTTCTAGTTTATTTCCTAAATAATTTTTTTCTACAACTTTCCAAAGCTTTCTGTTTCAAGGGGCATGAAACAGGTTTCTATACCATTGAAAGCCTGCCTGTTCACACAGCATATTTGTGGGGCGTAGTTCAGCATGTAATTGTGCTGCAATACACCCGAAGTACACCCCGTAAATGCAGTAAAATCATAGCACTAATTGAAAGGGAGGGTTATTGGGGGCTGAGCCTGAGCGCTTTATTTTTTCCTGCCACACCTACTTCTAAAACAGCAGGTGTTTAGCGGCACGCACAGTACGCGCTGCCATACCCTGTGTGGACCTACCCTTACAGGGCACATTTTAGGGTTTTCGTTTCAGGTTGTAAATTCAAATTTCTAATTAAGATATAAAAGCATTCAACGTTGTTCATAATCTACAACTACTTACAGCCTACACCCCCCACATTATTACAACTGTCTGTGTGTCTGTGAGGGAATTTGCTAGCTTATAAAGTCCTGTGATCACAACAGCCTAAGCACTGATCGTATTGTACGCGTGGGGAGAGAAACAAAACCCCTAACTCCATAAAAGATAATTACCGAAATTTGCAGGGCACATTTCGCTGCGTATAAAGTGCAATAAATGGCGAAATGCATGCCGAAATAAGCAGCAATTTAAGCTATGTAAACATACCCTTAGTCAGGCAGTCTCTCTCTCCATGAGAGGAGGAATAGCAAGCTCATAAATATGTAGTCATATACACAGAATATATCACAGTCTACAAAATACTTTTACTTCTTACTGTAAAGACAATAATCAATAGATTTTAAAAACTACCAAATACATATACATCCAGAAAACTTGATGAAAAGAAAAAAATTTATATAAGTGCATTGAATGCTTAAAAAAAATTGGGGGGAAATACAGAAAAAATTTAAAATAAAATTTACCTTTACCCCCTTTTTAATAATACTTTTTAATTTTTAAGGCTTTTTTTTTTTTTAATTTATTCTTTGTTCCATCAGGTTTTCATTAAGATTTTGAGTTTTTGGGAAACCCGGGATTTGCATTTTTTTCCCGTATTCCCAAGATCCTTAGTACTTTTTAATGTTTTTTTCTTTTTTTTGGGGGTTTGAAAAAAATTAGTTGTTTTTTTTTTTGGGGGTAATATCTCCATTTCAATTTTTCTCATTGTCATTTTTTTTCCTTTTCCCATTTGGGGCATTAATATTTTCCCAGGGGTGAAAGTCTTTGGCGTTTTAAAAAATTTATTAAAACGTGAAATTTTGAAATTGATGGTAAATTAAACAAAAAATTTTTAAAAACATTGTGCTGACCCCTTTCTTTTGGGACTTTTTTTCCCATAATTTTTTAAAACTTTTTTAATACTCAGCAAATTTTAAAAAAAGTACAAGATGCACTTATAGTAAAAGTTTATAATTCCCTTTCCGGCCCCAAATTTAAATAAAATGAGTTAATCACATTAACTTGGGGAGGGGGCAAAAAAGTTTTTTTGGAAAGAACACAAAAAAATCCCTACTTTCTTTTTATAAAATAATCAAGACAATAAAAAACCCAAATAAAAATGCCCTTTGGGGCCCTTTAAAAATCTGCTGAAGAAAATAAGCATTTTTTTTAAAAAATTTAAATTTTTGGGTCACTTAATTTTTTTAAATTTTTGCCAAAATTAAAATCGAAATAAAGGGGAAACATATGAGCAGGAAAGGGAAAGTGATTGTTACACTGTCATCCATATTTATTTTTTTAAAAAAAAAAATTATATATATTTTAAAATTAAAAATTTTTAATATAAAATATATTTTTAATTTATTTTTTATAATATTTTATAATATATAAAATTTTAAAATTACTCTTTTTTTTTTAAATTTGATTTTCCAAATCTGTATTTTGCAGTTGTAAAATTCCAGAATCCCAAAATATGAAAGGGTTTTTGGGTTTTAGATGAAAGTAAAAAAAAACCTATCTTTTTTTAAAAAATTGCATTGCTCCCCAAATTTTTATCAACCAACACTTTTTTTGTTTTTCCCAATTTTTAAACGATTGAGGGTGCATTGTTTGCAGGCTGAATTGTAGTTTTCATTGGGATACATACATCCTTTGAATCACTTTTTATTCCAAGTTTTAGGGGAGTTGAAATTTTGGCATTTTGATTTTTTTTTCTTCTACGGTGTTCAGCATACATATCATTGATGATATATTTTAATATATCTGACTTATACGGACACAACAATATCAATTATGTTAACTTTTTTTTTTTATTTGCAAAATGGCAAAAGAGGGTGAACTTTAAGTATTTTAAAAACTTTATATAGTTTTCTTTTTTTAGGTTACTATGGCAAAGATGAGTTTAGACCTAAAACATTCATACATGTGGCCCTAAGTTCCCATAGGATACTTGACCACTAGTGTACTCAATCGTCAGTACACCCATCTGCATTGTATAAACAATACAGGAGGCTATTCAGAGATGGCAGTTCTATTTCTAGCTGCCTGGAGCAGGAAGTAATAGAAACAAATAAATGGCGGTATGGAAGCCTTGATAAGGCTTCCATCTGTCATGCTAACAGATGAGCGTTTGCGCTGCTTGCAGTGAGGAACAGTGCGCGGCAGTGTTTCTCATTCACTTCGGTGCCGAGGCCGCAATCACTGCGCAGTCTAAAGGGATAAACAGCAGGGGGACGGCCTTGTATGCAGCAAACGTAGGGTATGTTCAGACAGTGTCTTTGTGTCAGACAACAGCGCGTACTGTGCACACCGCTGTACGCCAGGTGTTTTAGAAGTACGCACTGGTCAGTGCGCTCTGTGCAGGTTTTCTTAGGCCTTCACCTTCACTTTATGTGCTGGGAAAAAGTGACATGTTACTTCCTTCAGGGATAACAGCAGATAATCATAGCTTTCAATGAGAAATTACTGTATTTAAAAGGCATACTTCAGGTGTATTGCAGCACAATTACGCACATACCCCTACTGAGTAAGCTTACTCCAAAAGGGAAACAAACCAAACCAGGATGGCCCTACTTTCATGTAAAGGGGTTAAAAAACTCTTTTTTAACATTGAATTTTTATTGAAATTTTTCCAAAGATAAATGAAGAGTTTACAGTTAGTTATCAGATTCAGTATTAAAAGTATAATGGAAAGCATACACCATTTTAGCAATAAAAAAAGAACTTTTTTGAAACAAGAATGTATTTAAAAGGCATAATGCACGTCTGGTTTGTCTATGAAACCCGACATGAAAAGACGGAAGTAAGCATCCCCAAAAAATTTCCCCAAGCTAAAATACTGGATAAATAGTCAATAAGATCAAAAAAAACAACCCGGGAATATATTCAAGTTGTAAACGTGCGTGATCAAAACACAATCCTTACAAAAAGGGGCAAAAGGGCCCCCATGTTTGCCCATTACAGTTATCTATATAAAACAGCAAAACTCTTGCAACAAAATAAAGGAACTGGGGAAGAAAAGAAAAAGGGAAAGGGGGGGAATATGGGGAGGTGGACTGGGCAACATCGGGTGCCCAAATCTCCATGCGAACCAAAAAAGGGCACTCTAAAAAAGGGTGTACTTTAAACACGTGACCATAAGGGAAAAAAAATTTAATGCTTTCCCCCCTCCTAAAATGCAACATTTTTTTTATACATCAATTCAGAAACTATTTCAGAAACCCTGAAATCAAGGGGGCACCGGACTCCCTCGTCTGGAATGGGCCAAAAAACCTTTTTAAAAAAGTGGGATACCACCGTTCATTTAAATGGATTTTTTTTTCAATTTGGGAAAAAAGCAAATTCTGGAAAGTCGGGCATGTACTGGGGGAAAAATAGAAGAAAAGCATTAAGTATCTTTCCCCAAAAAAAAATTGCAAAACTGGTCAGCGCCAAAAAATATGTAAGAGAGATCCTTGTGCTCTACATCCCCACCAGCAGAGTGCAGAGGATGAATGATAGATAAATAGTGTTGAGGGATTATTATCGACAAAGTTGAAATCGCCACAGTTTTTATTTTACAAATTTTTAAATCATTATAATTTAGGTTAAAATCGTGCATCATCTAATTTAATATTGGCCCATTTTCCGGGGCTTCCGTCATTTGGGGGGCCACAAATCATTTACAGAATAGAGCAGGTAAAATGTTGTGCACTCATACGGGGTGGTAGGTTGCGATTGGGTGGAAAAATCCATACCCGTTTTACCTAGAACAGCCCTTTCCCGTTCATGATCAGTGCCAAAAAGCCCCCAGCAAAATAATCTTAAAATTTCACAGAGGAAAATCTCTTTAGCGTGCCCCCAAATCAAATGGAATTTTTTTAAAGGTGAATTTTAAAAAACAATTTTTAAAAAACCAAACCCAAAAGGGGGGAATTGGGGGGGAAAACCAAAAATCTTTTTTATTAAATTTCCGAATACATTTCAAAATTTTTTTTTTTTTCACCTTTTTTTGGCCACTAAAAAGCAGTTCTTTGAGGGAAAACCCCCGAATTTTTAAAAGTGAATACAGAATTTTTTAGTCCCACAGGTGAATTTAAAAAGGGGGCCAAAAAAACCTTTATTACCAATACATTTCAGATACGTTTTTTTTCACTTTGGGGCACCAGCTTTTCATTAGGCCCCTTGCATTAAAATTAATAAGCAATTTTTTAGCACCACAGGTGAATTAAAAGGGGCCAAAAAACCTTTTTTTAACCAATACTTTTCAGATACGTGTTTTTTTCATTTTGGCGCAGGCCAGTTTTTCTGAAGATCTATTTTTGCAGTAAAAGGAATAAGAAATTTTTGTAGACACCACGGGTGAATTGATGGGTGAAAAAAATTCCTTTTTTTACCAATACATTACAGATACGTTTTTTTTTCCTTTGGCGCACTACAGCTTTGTTCATTTGAGGCACCCTTGGGCCCACAAAAAAATGTTTTTTTAAAATACACAATATTTTTTTTTTAAAGGGTCACCACCACCGGGTTTTTGAAAAATTTTTGAAAAAAAAAGGGGGTGCCCAAAAAAAACTTTAATATCCTTTAAAAAATTTCAGACAGGTTTTTTTTTCACTTTTGGTCATCAAGCTTTGTTAAAGATCTACTTTCATTTTAAAATTTTAATCCACAATTTGTTTTGATTTGAGGGTTTTTGAGAAACTTGATTTGCCGTCTTTAATAAAGATTTTCCAAAACTCTTCCATACCTTCTAAATTTTTTTATATTCGAAAGGGACAAAATTCATGGTAACGAGCAAAGAGGGGGGAAGGAAGGGGGTAGAGGTCGAAAGAAGGTCCCCCTTCCAGTGCTGGCAAAACACGCATGCCACAGATCGCATTGCAGGACCGCGGGCCCTTCATCGCTGGGAGGCCCTGTAATCTCAGTAACAACAGCGCCCCAACTTCTTCATGGTTAACAACCTGCATCCAGATTTTACCTCCCCCCCCCAGTCACGGCCAAAAAAGTCGTCATCAACATCCGCCAACATGAAGCAGCCCAAATGTCAATCGTTTACCCCCACTTGGTAAACCATTTTTTTGAAACCTCTTTTGAAAAAACGGTTTGGGGTCAAAGGCATGTAAAAATCAAAAGGCAAAGAGGATGATCTTCTCTGCTCTGACCCCCATTACGAGCCCAAAGGGGGAAAGGAAGCCGTCAATCGGGAAAAAACCCGGCGGGCGCAATGCCTTTCAGCCCTCTTGCTTGTAGCCCGCGCCCTGGGTCAGAAATTAGGACACGAAGTCACCCGTGTTGATAATGAATGAAAGACGAATTTTCGGAGCCCAACGTGGGTTTTTCATTTTCCCAGCAGAAATCCGCCAGCCACGGGCAAAAGCAAACCCCGCCCCGTTATCGCCGCAAAAAAATCCAGACCTCTCAACCGGGCCTTCTTTTACAAGCCTCTGACACCCAGCGTGTCATATGCCGCCTTTTCCGTAAACCATAAATAAGGGAAGAACTTATGGTTAAACCCC
>JAODAL010027937.1:0-54129 GCA_025379985.1 Phyllomedusa bahiana | reverse complement strand
TCAGACACACACTCAGACACACACACACTCAGACTCACTCAGACACACACACACACTCAGACTCACACACTCAGACTCACACACACACTCAGACTCACTCAGACACACACACACACTCAGACTCACACACACACTCAGACACACACACTCAGACTCACACACACTCAGACACACACACACTCAGACACACACACACTCAGACTCACTCAGACACACACACACACTCAGACTCACACACACACTCAGACACACACACTCAGACTCACACACACACTCAGACTCACTCAGACTCACACACACACTCAGACTCACTCAGACACACAGTAGTCCTGGTCTCTGCAGGGAGGCTCCTCACTTACTAGAGACCTCCAGGATGTGGGTACCTGTGGGAGCTACTGAAGCCATAATGACAGGGCAGGACACTGCAGCTGCAGGAGATGCTCCGGAGCAGAGATCACAGCAGGGGGCGGAGCCTCTCACTGCCGGACACTGTGCTGTGCTCCGGATCTTCCTGCCTCTGGCAGTGTGAGCAGCCTGTACCCCCCTCCTCCCTCCTGAGCGCCAGTCACCTCTTGCAGTCGCTCCCCCTCCCTGCACTTAGCAACCATCCTGAGCTCAATAGATCGTCGGCACTGCAGGCCCACAGCCTGGAGCCGGCGGTCTGAGACTCGGGGCACAGGCAGCTTTGTTCGGGGCTTGTGCCCCGAATAAACCTGCCTAGCGACGCCCCCTGACTAGGGCCACATATTGGATATCTCTGAAAACGGCAGAATCTGGGGAATCAATATTAAGTGCATTTCGTCACATCTACTGTGTTCTTGTGAATAATGAATAAAAATTGAAAATCTGCAAAATAAAGTGAAGTTTTAAAATTTCATCTCCATTTTGTTTTAATTTCTGTGAAACACCTAATAGGTTAATAAACTTCCTAAATGCTGTTTTTAACACTTTAATGGGTGTAGTTTCTTATATGGAGTCATTTATGGGGCTATCTAGCATACAGGCCAATCAAAGCCACGTCAGAGCTGGACTGTTTCCTAAAAACATGTATATTGAAAATTTTCTTGAAAATGTGAAAACTACTACTAAATTTCTAAGCCCCCTAATGTAAAAAAAAAAAAAAGAAATTTAAATGATGCCAACCTACAGTACACATATGGTTGATGCTAGTTATAAACTATTTTGAGTGGAATAACTGTCTGTCTTACATGCAGAAATTTTTGAAGTTTGAAAATGGTAAATTTGTCTAATTTTTTCACAATACTTTGATATTTTTCACAAATAAACAAGGACTTTTTGGACCAAAATTTCTTACTAACTTAAAGCACAATGTGTCACGAGAATCACATGGATAGGTAAAAGTGTCAAAAAGTTATTCTCACATAAAGTGACACATGCCAGATTTCAAAAATGGGGCTCAGTCAGAGAGGCCAAAACTGGCTCCGGCGGTAAGGGGTTAAATTCAGATGTAAAAATTTTAACCAATAAGTTTCATGAGGTTGAATAAATGTATTCTTTTCCTGTACTCTCTGATATGACTGGCTTTATGCCAGGAAATGCATCAGATGCCAACACATAAGACCTTCATCTGATCACATAGCTAAGGCTTTGGATAAGCCATCACCATACTATCCCTTGACATGTCTAAGATCATGACTCAATTGAGTAACCAAACTTGTCTAGCCCTTGTTTTTGGAAAATCATGCATCTTTTGGTGAATTTGAGATCTAACCACATCTAATTATTACTGGTCCCTTTTCTATGGAAAGAAGCACAGGGCAGAGTTGTCCTGCAGCACAAATTTAAAAAAATAAACTTTTTTTATGTTTTTAAAATACTACACATAACATAAAACGTTTCTTCTGACCTTATTGGGGATGCAACATGTAGAATAAATGCAAAAATAAATGCACACAATTTAAAAAAAAAAAAAAACAAACAAAATATCAAACTATAACTTCTAGGCCTGACCTCAACGTCCCTAAAACTGAATACCGTACCAACTATTTAAAAAACGGAAAAGGGACACAATTACAAAACAAATTTTAGTGCCACATTTTGCTTTTAAAAAAATGGGAAAACAATTTTTTCACCATTTTACCTGAAAAAAAACCTAATGCAAAAATTATATGAAAATAAAGTTTCAGGTGAAAAAGACAAAGAAAATTGAAAATAATAATAGGGGCCAAGAAAACATTTAGCGTGTGCTAAACCCATGTGTGCTAAAAAAATAAATAAATGAGAATGTGCCCAGTCAGGAAGTGGTTGAACCACATATGTCAAACTCAAGGCCCGTGGGTAAAATTGGCCTGACACAGGTTTTGGCTGATAAATACTGATCCACATTATGCATAAAAAAAACCATTGTGTGAACCCACCTGTGGGGTTAAGCTTCAACGGAAACGTCTTCTATTTTAATTCTATCTCAAACTTTTTTTTACCCATTTTCTATGTTTAACCTCTTAACCCACCCTGACATATGGGTACGTCATGGTGGTGCTAAGGAGATGTGTAACAGGATCGCAGCGTGACCCTGTTACACAGCCGCCGGGTGTTAGCGGCTAATTTCAGCTAACACCCGGCGCTTACAAGGCGGGGGCGGTGCCGCCCGCCTCCACTGTTTAATCCTTTAGTCCTTTTAATCCCTTAATCCATCTTTGCCACAGCGTCTAAGTGAATGAAAAATGGTGCCGCGCACCGTTCTTCAGTCCGATCGGGACATCAGTGATAAGATCGCTGAGTCCCGCTGGGCTAACATGGCTCCCAACGCTGCCATGTTTTGTTTGCCCCACTTCCGGCCCGAAACAGGAAGTGGGGAAAACGCCATCTTGGTACAGCCTAATGCATTGTCTATGCAATGCATTAGGCTGTATTAACGATTGTGCCCCCTACTGGTGCAGTGCTCTAGGGGGACTAAATGTTAAAGTAAAAACTAAATAAATAATAAAGTTTTAAACTGTAAAGAAAAAGTATTAAAAGTTCAAATAACCCCCCTTTCCCTATTTTACAAATTAAAACAATAAAATAATAAAAAAGTTACACATATTTGGTATCGCCGCGTCCGAAAAAGTCAGATCTATAATAATATAACATCGTTTATCTCGTACACTGGAGATCGTAGATTACAAAAAAAATCCAAACGCCAAAATTGCATTTTTTGGTCATTTCATGTCCTATATAAATTGGAATAAAAGTGATCAAAAAAGTCGCATGCATTTCAAACTGCTAGCAATAAAAAATACGCTACAGCCTGCAAAAAAATGCCACCCTACTGACGTCCGTAGGTGTTAGTACAAAAAAGTTATTGGTCGCACAAAATGGCGCCGTGGCGCAAATTTCAGATGTAAAAAATGTTTGTAATTTTTTTACGCCACCAAGACGTAAAGGAAAATGTACATGTTTGGTATTGGCGGATGCGTATCAACCTGTAGAATACAGATAACACATCATTTTTACTGGAGATTGAACGCTGCAAAAACAAAACTCCCACATATATGGCACAAGTACATTTTTTTTCACATTTTGCACCACTTCGAATTTTTTTGCCGTTCCCGAGTATATTCTGTAGTAATATTAATAACACCACTGGAATTACATCTTGTCCCGCAAAAAAAAAAAAAAAAAGCCCTCATATGTCTGTGTAGGTGGAAAAATAAAAACGTTATAGCTTTTGGAAGGCGAGGAGGAGAAAAATGAAGAGTAAAATTTTTTGTTGTTGTTTGTGTTAAAGGGTTGATCTTTACGTAACTGCAGAGTCTTTATCAATCTTGGATATCATTACAATGCACTTCGCTATAGCTCTTATCATACAGTCCCCAAGGGTCTGTCGATTGTGCCATACGGTGCTCATGTGGAAACACCGCAGAAGCCCTAATCCATCTTACATGAATGATTAAGAGACGCTAACTGTCCCCCTTATATGTGATAACAGACCCCGCGTCCTGGAGGCTTCTGGTGGGAGATAGAACATAAGTGGGTGATGGCTCTGAGTCACGCATTCATACAAATAATCGTATTGTCTGCTCTGTGCTCGAGCCAAATCATTAGCTGGACGGACTAAACTAATTGAATGAAAGAGACCCCCGGCTGCTCGTCAACCAAGCAATTAACCGAACCGCTAATTGATGACTATTTATGACTCCTAGCGCCACGATTTCACAATTAAAATATTAATGTTTATTATAATCTATAATACAGGATTATGGCTAACAAACTAATATAGAGTTTAAGAGCTGGTTATCAAATTCTAGTAGCCACCTGCATATTTGACTATCAATTTATAGCATAAATGTATGCACATTGGCTGGAATGTATCTGTTCCCATAATACACTGCAGGTATAAGATCTTTCGAATATCCAGCTCTTTGGATTAACGTCACGCTCTGGCCTGTTTCATTGAACAAAGATCAATGTATAGTATCTTAATGGAGGTTGAAATAATACTCCTTTGGCCTCAGTTGGGTGCTCAGCATATTCGGGAGGAGATGTCCCGGTGCATGCGGTAAACATCCACTGAGAACGCAGTAAGAAAAGAATGTAATTGTCCCTTTTGGCTAACATCAAGTATCTTTACTTGGTCGAGGCTGGAATGGTACTGGGGATAGGCTGCTTCGGCCGGGGATTAGCAGTCCTTCTGGAGGCTGCACCTTGGGTCAGTGGTGCTGCTCTATCCCTGGTCAATGGGAGGAAGGTACCCCTTGGCCACTCATCGTGAGGGTCTCCAAATACTTCTGTATTTTGTATCCTTCCTGACCCTTATTTTGCAGAATTTGAGGGTTGGGGCAGTAAAAACAAAAAAAAATCTATTAGGTACAGTGCCATCTTTTCCATTGGGCACACTAGGCACTTGCCCGGGGGCCCCACAAGTATAGCGGCCCCAGGTGGGGTATGCTTGTTCCAGGAACACAAGAAACATACCCAGGATCCCATGGTTTGTTTTGCTTATTTGACTTTTTGTGTGTTTTTAGGATGTGCAAACAAACAAAAGAAAGATGGTGGAGAAGGGAACCAAAGGCTCCCTGCCAATCAGTCTTGTGGGCTGCAGGCTGCTGATGTCCAGACATAAGTGATGTGATAATATGGGCGTATTTGGGGGTGCCTAGAGGCATGACTTAGTGTGATGTCATGAATTTGGACAGGGCCCTCTGCAGTGTTCTGTCCAGGGTCCCATAATTCTGTTAAGACAGCTCTGATTAGGTATTGAACTTGATATGGGCCTGACGTGCAAGGGATGTGCATCCCTGTGTGCTTGGGGTTGTCTTCCCTGATGGAAGAGCTTCATCTTTTTGAGGCTTGGGGACATGTTGGTCCCAAGGCAACGAGAGGCCGTCACCCTTCCTGCATGTCCCCTTCGGAGACAGGTGAGGATATCCTTATCGACTTTCCATTTCTTTTTCTCGGTTGATAAACTCCTCTGTTCTTATCTGGCAGTCCACTGGTAATGAACAGGTACAAACGCATGATGGCTGCACATTCAGGGTGTACAATGGTGTATTAATTTCTTTTTTCCTTCATTGTGTGTTCACGTCATGTTTGACACAGAACTGAGCAGTAGGCGAGGTCCATATGGGATGTCCCTCATGAGGTCTAGTAGAGGAATGTGGGGCCGTCTTGTTCTTTTCCCCCTGGAACACCAGTTTCTTGAAAGGGGAGACCAACCTATATTTGTCTTTTAGGTGAACAAGGTTGCATTCTAGATTGAAGTCAGGAGCAAGACGGGTTCTCCGAAGATTTGACTTGGGCCCAATGGCTTGGAAAGTTCGGGATGATTTGTTTTGGGGGGGCTTCTCCTTTTAGAGACCATATCATTGTGCACTTTTGCACTTTTTTCTGCACTTGGGTGAAGGAAGCAGGTAATCAGGCTGGAAAGAAAAGCGCCTAATCCGTTCCCACTTTTGCAGCGATCAGAATCTGATATCTGGAACGTCTAACCGTTTAGTTAATAGAAGAGTCTAATCCTCGCCTCCTATATTTAACTTGTTATCTATTTTTAAATCCCTCTCTTGCAACCTCTACTTAATCTATAATACGCCAGCATTTTATATCTGACAACATCTTAAACCCCTTTCATCCGACCTCGGGGAGGCTCAACTCCTCAGTATTCACCGGACACCTTCCCTCTCTTTTCATAGCGCATACACACAAATTCCATTCGTCCCAGAAGCTTCTCTATAATTCAGTCGCTCACAAGTGGCTTGGGAAGGATTTGACCTCGTACATTGCCACTAAGAATCAAGTCACATTTATACATCTCTCATCTCATCGTCTTCCCTTCCAGAATTGTTAATGTTAAGATACATGAGTGATACAGGGAGATGCACTCGGAAGAGGCCCTGCATATTTTGTTGTAATTTCCGTAAGGATGAAGCAAACTGAACCAAAAATATACTCTATATACATTGACTCCTATACAATAAGCTTCAAAAATCCCTATTGTAATAATACGAGAAACTCCCAAATACATAATATACAACAAAAAGAAAAAATGGAGTACTAATCTCAAAAAAACTAAAATCTTTATTAAATATAAACAAAATAATAATTACACATAATACATAAAAAATAAACAACAAAAATAACAAGAGGAAAACCGATAAAAAAGGGGGAAAAATAGCGGTATAGTAGTAACAAAAAATCATCTATAAATAATGGGATATATAAAGTCAATATATCAAAAACAAAGCATATCCCAGTGCACACATATGTCTAAGTATAGTTATTGCCATGTTTAAATATATAAAGTGCTCATATGAGTATATCCAGATTGATCCACTGAACAAGCCTGAGCCGCGAAACGCGTCGGGATGGGTCCATAGCGGTTGTTATTTACACTACGTTTCCAACATGAGTAAATTATTCTATTACTTTGTACTTGTTCAGTTTTTGAAGATTGATACAATTGTTGCACATGCATGCACAGAATTGAACGTTGGAATATTTAGTATGTATAGTTATATTTGATGGGAAGTCTGTATAGACAGTGATAAACTGGATATACCCATATGAGCACTTTATATATTTAAACATGGCAATAACTATACTTATGTGCACTGGGATATGCTTTGTTTTTGATATATTGACTTTATATATCCCATTATTTATAGATGATTTTTTGATACTACTATACCGCTATTTTCCCCCCTTTTTTATCGGTTTTCCTCTTGTTATTTTTGTTGTTTCTTTTTTATGTATTATGTGTGATTATTATTTTGTTTATATTTAATAAAGATTTTTGTATTTTTTTGAGATTAGTACTCCATTTTTTCTTTTTGTTGTATAGTCTATATACATTGACGTATATACATTGCTTGCGTTATCTCCATTTTCTGTATTATTATTATTATTTATTTTAGAGCGCCCTTAGTTCCAGAGAGCTGTACATTCAATGGGAGGTCACATACATAACATAGGTCAAACAAGTACAAGGTGACTAAATAACAAACAACTGGTACAGAGGGAGAGAGGGCCCTGCCCGCGAGGTCTTACAATCTACAGGGAAGGAGGAAAGAGACAAGAGGTGAGGGGCAGACATGGTTGTGGGGTGGAGTAGTAGCAACGGGGTTATTGTTGCTTATAGGCAATCTGAAGACATGGGTTTTCAGGTTGCTTTTGAGGCTGGTGAGAGTGGGGGAGAGTCTGATGTGTTGGGGCAGTGAGTTCCAGAGTGTGGGGGAAGCATGGGAGAAGTCTTGGAGACGGTTGTGTGAGGAGCTGACAATGGGAGAGCAGAGAAGAAGGTCCTGTGAGGAGCGGAGATTGCATGAGGGGAGATTCTGGAGATTAAGGCAGAGATGTATGGAGGGGAGAGGCTATGGAGAGCCTTGTAGGTCAGGGTTACTAACTTGAACTGGATTCCCTGGGCAATGGTTAGCCAGTGCAGGGATTGGCAGAGGGGAGAGGCAGAGGAGTAGCGAGGAGACAGGTATCAGCATCATATCGGGGGGAATTCATGTCGGAGGTTTTCCTTCATAAATACTTGGAGCCAGTGACAGCGTCGGACTCTTTTCTCCATCTCACTCACTTTGAGCTCCTGAATGGTGGAGACACGATATGCGGCAATTTTGCCCTTTTTGCATCTCTCCAACCTGTTGGATAAGATTTCCCAGTCTCCTGTGCTAGGCGTCTCAGGATTGGCAGGCGGCTCCTCCAGATAGTGTTGCTTGTCATCCATTGTGTCCATTTCCGGATGGAATCCTCCAAGAGAAGATACCAACGATCCCTATGTTTCCAGATTCCATACAAGCTTGTGAGCTTACGTCACGAACAACATATTTCTATCGAAATTCACTCTGGCATCACTTTGGTGACCCAATAGGTTCGCACCATGAAGTGGCGCTGTTCAATACTATACACCACCATCCTGATGAACATTCGAGTGACTGATTGAAGGGATATGGGAGTATACACCCAAAACTCCCAAAGGAAGGTTAAAAGTCACTACAGCTCTATGACGCCCTCCTCATCGCTCTGACGCGGTGGCATTCTGACTTGTTCGAAGCTCCCTACACTCACCGGCCACTTTATTAGGTACACCTGTCCAAATGCTCGTTAACACTTAATTTCTAATCAGCCAATCACATGGCGGCAACTCAGTGCATTTAGGCATGTAGACATGGTCAAGACAATCTCCTGCAGTTCAAACCGAGCATCAGTATGGGGAAGAAAGGTGATTTGAGTGCCTTTGAACGTGGCATGGTTGTTGGTGCCAGAAGAGCTGGTCTGAGTATTTCAGAAACTGCTGATCTCCTGGGATTTTCACGCACAACCATCTCTAGGGTTTACAGAGAATGGTCCGAAAAAGAAAAAACATCCAGTGAGCGGCAGTCCTGTGGGCGGAAATGCCTTGTTGATGCCAGAGGTCAAAGGAGAATGGGCAGACTGGTTCGAGCTGATAGAAAGGCAACAGTGACTCAAATAGCCACCCGTTACAGCCAAGGTAGGCAGAAGAGCATCTCTGAACGCACAGTACGGCCAACTTTGAGGCAGATGGGCTACAGCAGCAGAAGACCACACCGGGTGCCACTCCTTTCAGCTAAGAACAGGAAACTGAGGCTCCAATTTGCCCAAGCTCATCGAAATTGGACAGTAGAAGATTGGAAAAACGTTGCCTGGTCTGATGAGTCTCGATTTCTGCTGCGACATTCGGATGGTAGGGTCAGAATTTGGCGTCAACAACATGAAAGCATGGATCCATCCTGCCTTGTATCAACGGTTCAGGCTGCTGGTGGTGGTGTCATGGTGTGGGGAATATTTTCTTGGCACTCTTTGGGCCCCTTGGTACCAATTGAGCATCGTTGCAACACCTTGTGGAATCTATGCCACGAAGAATTGAGGCAGTTCTGAAGGCAAAAGGGGGTCCAACCCGTTACTAGCATGGTGTACCTAATAAAGTGGCCGGTGAGTGTATATTGAATAGCACATTGTTTGGTGCAGATTGCTTCGCCCTAGTGAGAGTTATTACAGAATATTCAGGGCCTCTTTTTGTGTAAATCAAACTGTAGAAGGAAAACCTCCCTTTCCCTTATAACAGGGGTGTCACACTAATTTTCATCAAGGGCTACATTGGTATATGGTTGCTCTGAAGGGTGGCTGGGGTTCCTGGGTAGGGCTGTAAGAGCTGTGCCACCGCCTGTGAGTTGGTGAACAGTGCAGTGTGGAGGTGTGTGCTGCAGCCCTGAGTCCAAGATGGTGCCAGTCCCTGTGCGGAAAGTAAGGAGCCAGTCCCTTTACTTTCAGAACTTGTCCATCCCTGCTGACTGTCTAAACTCTTGAGAGCCACATAAAATGACTAGGTGGGCCCAATTCAGCCTGAGGGCGCTGTGTTTAATATTTATGCCTTAGAGCAGGAGTGACAAACTTATTTTCACTGAAAGCCACATCAGCATCATGGTCTCCCCCCAAAAGGCCCTTGACGGTCCTTGGAGGATGCCAGGGTAGTGCTGTCAGAGCTGTGCCACCAGCTGTAAGATGATGAATAGAGTGTGTAGGTGCAAGCTGAACCTCCATATCTAAGATTGTGCTTGCTCCCTGTGCTGGCGCCACTGTCAGGATATTATACACTAGGACATGATATAACATTATATCATAATAGTACAGGATATTATACACTAGGAAATGATATAACACTATATTATAATAGTACAGGAGATTATACACTAGGACATGATACAACACTATGTTATAATAGTACAGGGTATTATACACTAGGACGTGATATAACATTACACATTACAATAGTACAGGATATTATACACTAGGACATGATATAACACTATATATTATAATAGTACAGGATATTATACACTAGGAAATGATATAAGGCTATATTATAATAGTACAGGAGATTATACACTAGGACATGATATAACATTATATCATAATAGTACAGGATATTATACACTAGGACGTGATATAATATTACACATTATAATAGTACAGGATATTATACACTAGGAAGTGATATAACACTACATATTATAACAGTACAGGATATTATACACTAGGACGTGAAGATATAACATTATATAACAGTACAGGATATTATATACTACTACTAGGACATGATATAACACTATATATTATAATAGTGCAGGGTATTATACACTAGGACGTGATATAACATGATATAATAGTACAGGATATTATACACTAGGACGTGATATAACATGATATAATAGTACAGGATATTATATACTAGGACATGATATAACATTATATATTATAATAGTACAGGATATTATACACTAGGACATGATATAACATTATATATTATAATAGTACAGGATATTATAAACTAGGACATGATATAACATTATATTATCATAGTACAGGATATTATACACTAGGAAATGATATAACGCTATATTATAATAGTACAGGAGATTTAACACTAGGACATGATATAACACTATGTTATACTGTAATAGTACAGGGTATTATACACTAGGACGTGATATACAGTAACACTATATATTATAATAGTACAGGATATTATACACTGGGACATGATATACATTATATTATAATAGTACAGGGTATTATACACTGGGACATGATATAACATTATATATTATAATAGTACAGGGTATTATACACTGGGACATGATATAACTGTACAGACGTCTCTCCTCCCCGCATTCATAAAAGCTACGAGTGTCCCGCCCTGTCTCCATGGAAACCCTTCCACCAATAGAAATCCGGCTACTATCTTACACGTGACATTTCCGTCCAATCACAACGTCGGAGCCCGTTCCCACGGCAACAGCGTCCTGGAAACACACTGATGCCGGATGCGGAGTCGCCGGTGTGAGCTCCTCAGCGCGGTGACCCCGGGCAGCAGAGAGGTAATGTCACCCCCGCATGTACGGCGGACGCTTGGCTCCCTATACCGGGCTGTGAGGTCGGCAGCAGCGCAGTTGCCCATAGCAACCAGTCAGATTGCAACCTTTATTTTCTCAGAGCAGGTTAGAAAAAAAAAATCTGTGCTTGGTTGCTATGGGCAACCACTCCGCTCTTTTGCTTTACTACTTGCTGCAATGTGAAGAGGACGGAAGGTGATGTGTCGGGGTCCATCTACTTGTATTGAGCAGGATGTGAAATGTATGGACAGGGTGAGGCCCCCTGAGGGCAGGGAATCCCTCTTCCTCTGCCTGCCATGCTGGTATGTACAGAGGTTGTTGTGTATGACGTATATGCAGCTGGTATATGGCAGTATATGTACGTAATAGCTGGCGCAGCCACACAGCGAGGTGACCCCATAATGACCAGTCTACCTGTAGTTTCTGTATGTAACGGCGATGCGCGGGGGTGAGAGGCACATACCTCCCAACTGTCCCTATTTTGGAGGGACAGTCCCTATTTTTAACCCCTGTCCCTCTTTGCTCTATAAATGTCCCTTTTTTCATTTAGGAAACAGATTTGCATCAATAAACTATCTTGCTGTAAAAAAGTATCTGATTGCTTCCTCGCTGTATATTACATAACAACTTACTTAATATCTCATCATTGGATACAAAGCAATCCTGAGAATGTCTCCCTTTTTGCCTGTCTAAAAAGTTGGCATATATGTGTGGAGGCGTGGTTAGAGGTGTGTCTTGGTGTGTCCCTCTTTGCAATCTCTAAAAGTTGGGAGGTATGGAGAGGCAAGATGTATCTAATGGAAGCATTCAGGAGAAAAATATATATGAAAACGGCCGAGTCACATTATTATGACCAGCAGCTAATATCCAGTAACCAGCATGTGCATCACAGACAGCAGCTAGCTGGGCTGGGAGTGCCTCAATAAGGTCCTGGTAGGATGTCACAGGTAACTGGAGCTGACTGCATCCACAGCTGCTAAAGGGTCCATAGAGCCAACACCACCATCCAGGGGCCCCACAGCTGCTGGAGGGTCCATAGAGCCAACACAATCATCCAGGGGCTACACAGCTGCTGGAGGGTCCATAGAGCCAACACCATCATCCAGGGCTCCCACAGCTGCTGGAGGGTTCATAGAGCCAACACCACCATCCAGGGGCTCCCACAACTGCTGGAGGGTCCATAGAGCCAACACCACCATCAAGGTCCCACAGCTGCTGGAGGGTCCATAGAGCCAACACCACCATCCAGGGGCTCCCACAGCTGCTGGAGGGTCCATAGAGCCAACACCACCATCCAGGGGATCCCACAGCTGCTGGAGGGTCCATAGAGCCAACACCACCATCCAGGGGCTCCACAGCTGCTGGAGGGTCCATAGAGCCAACACCACCATCCAGGGGCTCCCACAGCTGCTGGAGGGTCCATAGAGCCAACACCACCATCCAGGGGCTCCCACAGCTGCTGGAGGGTCCATAGAGCCAACACCACCATCCAGGGGCTCCCACAGCTGCTGGAGGGTCCATAGAGCCAACACCACCATCCAGGGGCTCCACAGCTGCTGGAGGGTCATAGAGCCAACACCACCATCCAGGGCCCCACTGCTGCTGGAGGGTCCATAGAGCCAACACCACCATCCAGGGGCTCCACAGCTGCTGGAGGATCCATAGAGCCAACACCACCATCCTGGGCCCCACAGCTGCTGGAGGGTCCATAGAGCCAACACCACCATCCAGGGGCTCCACAGCTGCTGGAGGGGCCATAGAGCCAACCACCATCCCTGGAACCACAGCTGCTGGAGGATCCATAGAGCCAACACCACCATCCAGGGGCTCCCACAGCTGCTGGAGGGTCCATAGAGCCAACACCACCATCCAGGGTCTCCACAGCTGCTGGAGGGTCCATAGAGCCAACACCACCATCTAGGGGCTCCCACAGATGCTCAATTGGGTTTTGGGAATTAGGTGTCAGGGTAGTGCTTTGAAGTCTTGATCCTGCTCTTCCAACAAATGTCAGACATTTCTAGTTGTGTGATGTCGCATTGTCTTGCTGGATGACCCCTGATGTTTTCCGTCTGAATATTCATCCATTCAATGAAGCAGAGAACGTGACAACTCTTTCCCAATCAGAAGAGGTCCTATTCTAAAAGTTGAAACCTTTTCTATCAATACAATTTGCTAAGCAGAGGTGCAGTGACATCCGTCTGCTCCGGGTCCCATACACAGTAGGGTTAGCAGAAGTGCAGTGATATCTGTCTGTTCCAGGGCCTCATACACAGTAGGGTTAGCAGAGGTGCAGTGACATCTGTCTGGTCCGGGGCCCCATACACAGTAGTGTTAGCAGAGGTGCAGTGACATCCGTCAGCTCCGGGGCCCCATACACAGTAGGGTTAGCAGAGGTGCAGTGACATCCGTCTGCTCCGGGTCCCATACACAGTAGGGTTAGCAGAGATGCAGTGACATCCGTCTGCTCCAGTCATTTTGGAGGTGAGCTGCTCCACTGTAGGGTCTCCTCCACCTTTGGCCTGAAAGCCAATAATCATCCCTTTTTATGATTCTGATAAATCACTCATTTTACCCATGACGGCAACAAGGGATATGTGTATAGACAGCCCATCACACCCCTCATATACCCACCAAACCGGGGCACCACAACTATGATTAGTGACTTCATATGAAAGTAGGAAGTGGTCATAATAATTTGACTTCACTGTGTATGCTTCCTATTGGATTTTTTTTAGCTTATGTGTAAATATATACACATAGGGTGACATGTATGAACATTGGTGCTGACAGGCCAGTTCTATGTAGCTTTAGACTGCACCAGAATGCATGACCCTATTCATCTGCAGGTCATACATACAGGGCAGTGTAATGCTAATACCACAAGTCTGGCTCAGGCACCACCTTTACCCTGGTCTGGCTGTTCTTCTGCAGGTCATACATACAGGGCAGTGTAGAACCAATACCACAAGTCTGGCTCAGGCACCACCTTTACCCTGGTCTGTTCTTCTGCAGGTCATACATACAGGGCAGTGTAGAGCCAATACCACAAGTCTGGCTCAGGCACCACCTTTACCCTGGTCTGGCTGTTCTTCTGCAGGTCATACAGAGAGGGCAGTGGAGAGTCAATACCACAAGTCTGGTTCAGGCACCACCTTTACCCTGGTCTGGCTGTTCTTCTGCAGCTCATACATACAGGGCAGTGTAGAGCCAATACCACAAGTCTGGCTCAGGCACCACCTTTACCCTGGTCTGGCTGTTCTTCTGCAGTTCATACATATAGGGCAGTATAGAGCCAATACCACAAGTCTGGTTCAGGCACCACCTTTACCCTGGTCTGTTCTTCTGCAGGTCATACATACAGGGCAGTGTAGAGCCAATACCACAAGTCTGGCTCAGGCACCACCTTTACCCTGGTCTGTTCTTCTGCAGGTCATACATACAGGGCAGTGTAGAGCCAATACCACAAGTCTGGCTCAGGCACCACCTTTACCCTGGTCTGGCTGTTCTAACAGTTCTGTGCCTAATTTTGGCGTCAAAGATTCATAACTGTGTGTAATTCTATGAATGTGGTGCGACGCCCCCAGAACACCCCAAATCTTTGACGCACTAAAATGTGTCTTTGGCGCATTACAAAGGGAGTTATCGCACCAATGTTTAGAGTGTGACTGTTCATACATTCTGTTTGGCTCAAAGTACACCAGAAACTGGCGCAGCCCCGATCATACATGTCACTTCTTTCTGGAATATACACGGCAGGGATAATGAAAGTGAATGGGGCCATAACCCCCGCTTTACAAGAATGCGCTGATCAGCGTGTTCTTCTAAACAGACGGCGTCTTGCGGTGTGTACAGTACGTGCTGCAGTACGTCAGATGTGTTAGGCTCTGTTCACACGGCTTATTTTGGGGCGCATTTCTCCACGTATTGCGTACGTACTGCGCTCTAATACGAGTGAAATACGCCCCAATCATTACGGTAATCCACAGTTCTCATAGAGAACTATGGATTATGCCTCCTCCCCTGGGCGTACAGAACGGTAATTCATAGCTCTCATAGCGAGCAATGGATTCTGCGTCGTCTCCCTGGGCGACGATTGTATTGTACGCCCGGGGCGCTTACGCGCCGCTGACAATGCATGTCTATGGAGCCGGACCCTCTGTCCTTGGAAGTAAGCGCTGATCAGTTTTTGCTTCCAAAACACCTGGCGTATTGCGCCGCATACAGTACGCACCGCAATGCGCCGTGTGAACGGACCCTTAGTAGTATGCCCTGGCCAGCACTAAAGCACGGCGGGGGCGAGGGTATTCTTTTTCCCGGCACTCAATACACGTCGGGAAGGATGGAGGGTAATCATAGCTCTGTTTACCGTACTTACAGGCCGTATTTCGGGGCGTATTGCAGCCCAATTATGCCCCTAAATACGGTCTAAAAGACGCCGTGTGAACACAGACTATGATTTCATCCTATCTGCACAAAACCACTTTCAGCCTCCTGGAAGTGTAACCGCATATTCACCGTATTGTTCCTAGGAGACGCTGTGTCCGTTCTTTTATGGGGATTGCATTGCTATGTACAGTACAGTGCATGGTATGAAGGTATACAGATCTCAGCGTTTGCACTTTATGGTCCTGTGGTGCAGAACGCTGAGGACGTGAAGCCAGGGGCTCGGTTAACATTGCGTTACATTTTTTTGTTAGAGAAAACGATGAACTATGGTTCATTTCTTCTCAAAACAGCGCCACCCCTGCCTACAGGCTGTGTGTGGTATTGCAGCTCAGCCCCATTCACTTCAATGAGGTTGAGCTGCAGTATAAGGGCATGTTCACACGGCGTGTTGGATCCGTAAAAATCCTCAAATCACTGCGTAAATCGCATCCGAAACCCATCCATCATGCAGCTGTGATTGGATGCGTTTTGGCTGCAGCTGATCACATCATATACTTTTAAATAGGGCGTCTGCTGCGTCTTTTGGATCAAGAATTGCATGAAAATTCTTTGAATGGATCCGAAAGACGCATCAGAAAGACTCAAGTAAACACACATTGGCGATCACTCGTCTGAACGCCGATGTGTGTTTCACATTGAAAGCAAGGTAACTCACACTGCACAGTGTTAGATGCGGGTTTGGGTCCGTTTAGGGTCCAAAACACAGATCCAATCACGCATCTAAAAACAGATCCAAAATCAGATCCAACGCGCCGTGTGGACATCCCCGAACACTTGTCTTGTGTACAGGTGGGGGGCTGTTTTTTTTTTCTAGTCCAGCCTCACCAATTTTAACTATCACCATAGGCAGCATTTCTCTTCCTCCAAACACGGCAAGTTGAGTTAATGCCAAAGAGCTCAATTTTTGTCTCATCTGACCCCAGCACCTTCTCCCAATCACTCACACAATCATCCAGGTGTTCATTGGCAAACTTCAGATGGGCCTGCACATGTGCCTTCTTGAGCAGGGGGACATTGCGGGCGCTGCAGGATTTTAAACCATTACGGTGTAATGTATTACCAATGTTTTCTTGGTGACCGTGGTCCCAGCTGCCTTGAGATCATTAACAAGTTCCCCCCGTGTAGTTTTAGGCTGATCTCTCACCTTCCTCATGATGAAGGATACCCCACGAGGTGAGATTTTGCATGGTCCCCAAGATCGATGTCGATTGACAGCCATTTTGTATTTCTTCCATTTTCTTACTATTGTACCAACAGTTGCCTCCTTCTCACCCAGCCTCTTACTTATGGTTTTCTAGCCCAGTCCAGCTTTGTGCAGGTCTATGATTCGTCCCTGACATCCTTAAAAAGCTCCTTGGTCTTGCCCATGTTGTAGAGGTTAGAGTCTGACTGAGTCTGTGGACAGGAGTCTTTTATAAAGGTGACCATGTAAGACAGCTGTCTGTAATGCAGGTAACGAGTTGATTAAGAGTCTTACTGGTCTGTAGCTATCATGTGCACAATAATAGACATTTCATGGAAAAATAGGTTTGTAGTCGCCCTATTCCAAGAGCATTTCTCACCTTTTGTCTCACCCCTGTTCCCACCTAGAGTGTAAGCTCTTGGGAGCAGTTCCCTCACGCCTTTTGTTTGATCTGTTAGCTTTTTTCACTATATAATGTTTGTTTATTTATCTATATATATACCCTCTATATTGTAAAATGCAGTGGAATATGTCGGTTCCTATGATAACACTGCTTTACCGGCCACAACTGAAAGCACACAGTGGTGGTCGCTAACCATGGAGTCAAGGGAGCAAGTTAAAAGGTCAAAAAAGGCCTGTATTAGGTAAAGCATACATTTTTTTTTAATAACGTGCATTTTGAAAATTGCTTATTTTACAGTAATGGGCCCTTCCAGCAGCATTTGCTTTGATAGGAAAACCCCTTTAAGCTTTTCTGTCTGTATTAAATTCTTATATCCCATCCATGTAACAATTCTCAGCCATCTTTACAGAATCCTGCATTGCTCCATTCCATTTTATTCCTCTTCCAAATTTATGAATAAATTGACAATTAGGGGGGACATGTATGAAAACTGTCTAGGTCTAGACTTTCTTTGTTGCCCATAGCAATCAATCAGAGTTCATAGCAACCAATCAGAGTGCCCCTTTAAATACCCCCAGTTGTCAATTTATTCATACATTTCCAGGAATAACAGAGGCTGCAGAATTAAAAAAAATAATGTTTCATGGCAACTAAAACCGACCCGTCAGGAGGGCTGGGGGGGCTCTCTTTGGGTGCTATGACGATCCCATGGGTGTTGCAGTGGCAGCCATATTGGTTGCCCTCATGAGTTCTCATAAGAAGAACTGGCTGACTAGAATTTTTATCTCCCTGACAGAAGAGGACGACTCAAGGACTTATATTTATTGATTTATTTTTTTTTCATTTTGTCTTTCCTCCAGCGACAAAGTCCCTGAAGTTTCCCCGGCGGTTCGGAGATATTCCTCCATTTTGAGGTCTCATCGTAATTGACAGCACTTTAATGTAAGACTCCTTTGTGTCAATCACAGGCCCTGTGAAGACATTCTCTTGTGCAGAGATTTTAGAAGTTAAGTTGTAACATACGAAGACGTAATGAAATTCTTCAGGCAATGAAGTGAATTATGATTAGCGAGAAATGAAACGCGCGTGACATCTCCCAGATGACTCATTTCACTTATTGGCAATTAATTCAGCAAAGCATTATTCGGGTTAATGTAGCAGCCAACGTTTTATTTGTTGTTCTTTCCTTTTTTTGTATCCGACAGGACAACGTGAAGTCCAAAATAATGAACCCCGCCAAATATACAGACTTGCGTCCTCTCACACGAGGCGTCACCTTCAGTGGTCGGCCATGCTCTTCCCCTTGTCGGACCTCGTCCCGGGGCAGCAGTTCATCCTCTGTTAGATCTACTCTTCGTAAGTTTACCATTATGTTCTAAAATAGCTAAGAATAGAAATTACAATTGTTTTCGGATGTAATTAACAGCCGGCATCTGCCGTGTATGGAGCGTGATCAGGTGATCTCTCTTGATCTCTTGCCATATCGCCCGCCCAACACCATGAGGTAAGTGTGTATCGTAAGGCAATGTTCACACGGCTTATTTTGGGACGGATTTCAGTGCGTAATTTGCGCCGTATTTCGCGAATTACGGGCTGAAATCCGTCCCAGTCATTACGGGAATCCACAATTCTCATAGAGAACTATGGATTCCGTCTCCTCTCCCCGCTCGTGAAATACGCTGAGCGGGGAGAAAGTCACATGTCAATTATTCACGGCGTATACGCGCTGAGAATAATGAATGTCTATGGGGCTGCCCCACCGCCCCGCTCCCGAGCACACGGCGTAATTGTGGGCAAAATCCGTCCCACAATTACGCCGTGAATAAGCCGTGTGAACTCAGCCTAAGTCGGGCAGTCATGGGTTAACTTGGTTCCCAGTGTGGTGCCCTTCATTTTACATAAATATAATTACATAGGGCGACATGTACGTACAGGGTTATGCCAATTATCTGGTGTCCTTTCAGCCCAAAAACTGACGCAGCCCTGTGCGCTCAATGTATGAGCATGAAAAAACTTTGAGACTCTCGGTTCACATATTTTGATCAGAACATGTTTAAGCTGCCCACGACTTTCAACGTGGTCTCAAAATCGGGCAGTCCTATCCTATCTTTACATCTCAATCGAGCCAATCAGGCCTCTCGCTGGGTCAACCGACCTCCATTATTCAGAGAGAAAAAATAAAAAACACCCAACCTGCAAGCTGCCCTTCTTATGACAGCCTGTGAGAGTGGGCGGGGACAGAAACCCAAAATGGAAGCACCCCTTCCTTTCCATCTAGGTTAAAATCAATGTACACCAAGTATAACGTATGTTTCTGCACACAAAAACATTTCTGAAAAAACGTATGCAAACCTGGGTGCCACTGGCAGGGCTGCGGCACACATGTAATTATACATGTACGCACACAGACCGCCGCCAGCGGCACATTTCTGCAAAAAGGGCAATACACTACGTATGATAGATAGCATAAATGCTTCTTTAGGGATATTGCCCTTTTTTCAATGTATGAGCAGGCGCTCTCCAAAATTAGGCGCATTATAAAGCGCCCGCTGCAATCTATAATGCGCCTAAGACGTGGGGGCGTTCTGGAGGCGTCACACCATAACCGTATTATTCTTCACATTTATGACTTTAGTACGACAAATCCAGGCGCATTACTGCAGACCAATTTAAAAGTGGTTTACTTGAGTCAGAAGTGTCGCTTTGTAGCTAGAAAGCGTAAAATCTATGACCCACAGTAGAACAGGTTCATAGATTCTACGCGCATTCTACGCGACTAATGCGCGCAAGAAAATTGGCGCCTGGGCGACGAAAATCAAACATGTAGCCCATAGATACCAATTACTATTCTTCTGCCTCCTCCCCCAAGGGTTGAGTGGCTGCATTAAAGGAGTGCTCTCACCACAATTATTAGCTTTAAACATGTAGGCAAAGATAAATAAAGACTATAACCATTTACATTGCTGCTCTGATTTTGCTTCATTTCAGAATTAAAGCAGCTCTTATCTTGTACTTCTGTACACAAGCTTCTCTAGGTTACCGACTATCTCTCTTTGCTCGGGATGGTTGGATGGCAATGTCACTTCCTGCTGTGTCTTATCAGCAGCACAGAAGCTTGTTTATCTTTCTCACTGGCAAACTTTATACCTTTTAGAGTTCTGTGCCCTTCTGCCATGCTGTTTAAACCCTTTATAACAAATGTCCCTCTAACAGACTCTGCTAGATATAGCAGAGCTGATATGCCAATCACTTCTGTAGAACCACCCACAGCCTGAACAGGAAGTTGGAGCCTGAAGCTGGCTTTGAAGAGCAGACTCTGTGAAGCACCACCCTTTTACAGTTTTCACTTTACACTTTTCTTTTACTGTTGTTTTACATAAGCTGTTTGATGACAGGAAGCTCAATAGCTCTGTGTCTCAACACAGAGAAAACAGCTCTGTGTGGAGCCCAGGAGATCAACCTTTGTTCTGGCTTCCCAAGGCTTTCACCGTGAGGGAGGATACAGGGAGTGTTCACTAAGGCTGAGGTTGGGAGATAGGAGGATAGACAAAGTACAACAAAGGATCCTGGGGCTTGTAGTTTTACAGGGACAGGGGAGACAACTTTCAAACAGGAAAGAAGGAAGTCTACATACAGCACAAATTAGCACAGAAAGCATCACAGTAATATTAATGAATACTATCTTTTTTTTTTTTTTTTTTTTGGGATAACTGCGTTAAGAGGACAAACAATATATTGGAAATCCACTAAATTTACAAAAAATGGTAAACTGTGGAGCTTGACAGACATAATAGGGGCTCTGACCACTGCACATATGTGGCCCAGGTATTTTTGATGGTGGCTTGGGATTCTCAGGACTGACAGGAAGCTCAATAGGTCTGTGTCTCAACACAAAGGAAACAGCTCTGTGTGGAGCCCAGGAGATCAAGTGACCAGAGGGGTGTGGCTTTTAAGGTTACTCTTTGGAGCCACAACCTTTGTTCCTGCCTCCCAAGGCTTTCACCATGAGGGAGGATACAGCCTCAATGGCTACCCCCCCACCAGTCACATTGGTGTGGCATATCTAAATGATTTGACATGGGTAAGGGTCCTGGCTTGGGCCTCCACTGTAAAGAGGAGCTCTCACTTAACAAAACCATTTATTACACAGTCATACGTTAATGTGATGGGCATCATCAAAGACTCCTTGGCCAGCCGCACGCAGGTGACCAGCAGCAGTCAGAGGTTGCAGACACGGGGTATAGCTATGGGGGTTTAAAGGTGTCAGTTGCACTTGAGCCCTGTTTTCTGAGGCCACTTTAATCTAAAAAGTAGTTGTCCAGGTAGAACAGTCTCTTTTAAGGAGTTCTTCACTTTGGACAATTCCTATCTGTTAGAGGAACCCTGTGACAATAAGCTGATCACGATGTGCCTCCCTGCTGAGACCCCCAGTGATCAGCTGTAATCTATGGGAAAAGCTTGGCAGTGAGTGTTCAATTTTTCCTGCAGCGCCACCACAGGATAAATTTAGCATTGCATGGTGACTATTCAGATCAATAGACTGTCCATGCAATGGAGGACAGGACAAGTCCTCCGGAGCAAGAGATGCTCTAAGTAACCTCTCTGCACTCTGGCCCAAAGCTGAGGATTCAGGACATGGATATCAGGACATCTACTAACTCACATTTCCCTACCAGACGGTAAAAAAAATATTCCCTTGTATATATTGTGTTTATCGTCATGGTTCCATTTTAACTCTCCAATAATGTTTTTCTGTATTAAGGGTCTTCAGTCATCTCTGTGCCAGATCCTAACCTCTCCATACAAGACATTGAAAGGATAATATACCAGAGGGTCAACGAGATTCAAGAAGATTTAAAAAATGCATTTTTAACACTGGATGTCGATCATACATTCACGGTGACCAAGGGCCAGCTGTACCGGGTCCTGAAAAACTTTGTCCTAACCCTAACTCAGCCACAGTATGAGGCACTGTTAACAAAGGTGAGTGGGCACAATGGTTTTCTGCTTATGTTCACATAACATCATTTTACGCTTATTTCGAGGTATATTTTGCACGGAAATACGCCCGCAAATAAGCTTCAAATAATGTTCTAGAAAATTTGTGCCGTCATTCATACCATGCATATTTTACAACTGTATTCACAACATGTATTTAGGGATGACTTCACGCATGTAAATTTAAAGGGGTTGTCTCACTACAAAGAATAGCTTTCAAAACGTAGGGAACACTAAATGAAGACATTTTCCAAATATATTGCGTTGTTCATCTTTTTTTTTTTTTAACTTCTTAACGACCGCCCGCCGACTTTCAACGTCGGCTGGTGCAGGTCGTTTGTCTGCAGCGACGTCTTTTGGTGTTGCTGCAGACATCGGAGTTTGCTGCGCCCGGACGCCACAGCTGCGCTGAGATCGGGGCTGTACTACACATCCCTGATCCCAGCGCAGCTCCTGCAAGCACCGGGGAACGGGGGAATCTCCGCTCCCTGATGCTTTAAGCCTTTGGGTTTCCCTGTTCTGTCGGGTGATCGGAACGCCTGGTGACCTGACAAACTCAGGGAACGGTTGCACAGTCAGCCCTGGGGACCTAGAGTAGCCCCAGGGCTGTCTGTGTAACAAGCCAGTGACCAGGACAGACTGTGTGCTGTCCTGATCATTGCCTGTGTCAGACTGATTATAATGTATTAGCATATATGAATATGCTAATACATTACTAAGTGTAAAAAAAAAAAAAAAAATGTAACACAGTTCTCCCTTCATGGGATTTAAAAAAAAAAAAACTAAAAAAAACAGAAAAAGTGTAAAAAACTGAATAAAAAATAAATAAAATAAATAAATAAATATTTAATAAAAAATAATTGTGCATATATTACACACACAAAAAACCCTACACATATTAGGTATCCACACGGCCGTAATAACCTGTAGAATTAATCTAACAAGTTATTAAGTGTGAAATGTGAATGGTGTAAAAAGAAATGTAAAAAAAAAAAACTTTTTTTTTTCAAAATAAAAAAAAATTCTGCAATTATTTATAAGTGAACTTAAACTATTCCCCCATAAAGTACAACTCGTCTCGAATAAAACGAGGCCTCACACAACTGCGTCATTGAAAAAATAAAAAAGTTACAACTGTTGAAACGCAAGGAGGCAAAAACTAAAAAAATGTTCTGGTCATTAACTACTTTTCAGGCGTTCGGCTTAAGGGGTTAAGGAGCTACAAATGATTTTATCACCTTCTGTGCGCTCTCTGGTTTCCCAAGTGACCGACCTGTGTACTTCTCCCCCCTGATGTTTGTTCTATCTGAAAGCAGGGAGTGATGTCATCACACAGGTGGTGGCTGGCAGTGTGAGAGCTTGTGTGTTATCTGAACTTTCAGGCAAAAGACAGTAATTACTCTACTGTTTACATTAGCTCAGAAGCTTCTCCTGTCCTGTTAGAAGGTAATTTAAAACAGGAAACTGAATCCCAGGAGCGATCACGTGAGTGACAGCTCCATGGAAACAGACGAATGTCCAGGTGGAGGATAAAAAACGCTTTATTAGAACCAATATAAAATAGAAGCCACACGGACAAAAAACAGACGCGTTTCGGGCGTAAATGCCGCCCTTGCTCACTGTAAGGGGCCGTTCACACGGCTTATTTGGCCGCGGATTGGAGCCATACTGCGGGCTGGATTTGCGCTGCAGTACGGCGCCAATCCGTCCCTGTCATTACGGTAATCCACTGCTCTCATAGAGAACAGTGGATTCCGTCGCTCCTCACCGCTCGGCGAATCCGCCGGACGGGGAGAAAGTGACCTGCACATTATCCAGGCGCAATTCGCGCCGTGGATAATGGAAGTCTATGGGGCCAGCGAGCCGCGCCCCCGCACCCGCCCCTTAGTCAAGCCGGAATTGCGAGCACAATCCGGCCCGCAATTCCGGCTTGAATAAGCCGTGTGAACCGGGGCTTACAACAATACAAAAGTGCAATGTAGTTTAAAAGTGATTGCATAACCAATAGCAGACAGTATATGCATCACATGATCACAGTAATGAGAGACAAGAAGCGCAGTGGATCAGACCCGGGCATAAAAGCTGTATAATGCAGCCTAATAAATAAAACATAATAGAAAATTGTTTAATATAAATAGTACAAATCATTTCTAAGATTGAGCCCTAATGGAGTTCTGGTTTTTAATTTTAAGATCCAATGCGCTTCTCGCACTCTCCATTTGTGAGTCCAATCACCCCTCCGGTAAGGGCAATGTACCAGTTCTATGCCATAAAACCTGAAATGGAATATATCACCATTATGTATATCCAAAAAGTGCTTGGCAGCACCTGAAGCATTAGAGTGTTTTTTTGTTATCTCTGCTACATGTTCAGCAATACGTGTTTTAATTTTACGAATGGTGCTGCCAATGTATTTAAGATGACAACAAGTGCACTCTATTGTATAAAGGGCATGGTGACTATTGCAATTAAAGGGGTTGTCTCACTACATTGATTCATCTTACCTCAGTCCTGTTTTCATGGTTTCACTTTGAGTTCAGGGGCATGTTTACTTGCTTCCACTAGGCTGCAGTAGAAGCCAGGTCTGTAGCTACAGCAACCAGTGCTGGCAGCCTATCAGGATAGATAAAACAGGTCTGTAGCTATAGCGACCTGAGAAGCTGATGCAGCCCATAAAAGAGTGGATATCTCAGAATAGGTAGGACACTGTTAATGTACATATATTGCAAAGTGACTTGTTTTTGCAAGATCTTTAACATAAAAAGCAATCCTTGTAGTGAGACAACCCCTTTAATGAAATCTTGGATAGTGTAGGAAGACGAGTTATCCGTATTACTATGAGTAGTAGTTTTTAAAGTGTATGGACACACTGTACAACGTGTGCCAGCACATTTATGAAATCCTTTGTGTGTAAGCCATGTTTGAGAAGTTGTTATGTGTCGATGTACACTAGGGGCTACAACGTTGCCAATTGTAATGCAGCAGTAAGGGGATCTTGACGTAATATATTAAGATTTTTCATAAAGATATTTTTAATCCTATTGAAGACCCTACTGTAGTTGGTGGTAAAAAGCAGATTATTTGCATATTTCCTCTCCTTGGTTTGATGTAATAATTCTCTCTGACTAATGCCTGATGCTTTTCTCCTTCTTTTTGTATCCTCTTTGCAAAAGCCTAGTTTCAGTGTTATCAGCACATAACTGGAAGTCCCTTTCACTACTGCAAATTCTACGTATTCTTAAAAATTCTCCATATGGAATTGCCTTAATTGTGTTCCTAGAATGGCAACTGTTGGCCCTAAGAATAGTATTGCCTGAGTTAGTGTGGACAGTATGAGGGGACACATCTCCTCTCAACTGAATGTCCAAAAATGAAATGGACTCCATATGCCAAGTACCCGTGAAGGTTAAATTAAGAGGGTTACAATTGACTAATAAACATAATAAACAGAGAAGTCTGAATACACAGAGCTCATATGCTAATTACAGACAGCTTGACCAGGAAGTGACAGAGCAAAGCAGCATTATTTCATTCATGCATCCTATGAAACTTTGAGATGAGACAACCCCTTTAAGGGTTTTGTAAATTCTTGAGTCGTTTATCCCCCATAGTAACAATGGTGAAGTGTATTTTCAAAGTATAAACACCTCAAAATATACTCCACACTTAAAAAAACAAACAAACAAAAAAAAAAAAACTTCAAAATACATCGCTAATCAAGTGTATTTTGAAGCTCATTTTCAATGATAAATTTATACTTCAAAATTACGTCACGTGAACATACCCTAACTGTATTGCGGTTCTACTGGGTCAACAAGGACAAAGAAGGGAAGTTCTGCACAAGTTTCTTTAGAGATATGTTATTCTTACAGAGGACCTGTGACATCTTCTGATATGTCGGTCTTAGGTAAGTATCTGTGTTCCCCATGAAACTACAATTCTGTAGCATCTTCTCTTAAGAGGCTCAGTTCACGGCAATTGGAAAAATCCAATGTGTAATGCTTGGCAATAATCCACAGTGATATTTCCGATTTCTGTGGAGGATTTTTGCTTTAACCCCTTACCGACACAGGACACATGGAGGGCAGTGATATTATTTTAGGTTTAAGGCAGCGTGCACCCCATATTAGTGTTACTGCAGGCACTATACGATATGCTGATCATTATCAGAATTTAGGATTTCTAACATAGCAAAGCCGATCTATTTTAATATACTGAATAGGTAGTAAAGCATTGTGATAAAAGTTAGGTTTTAGTTTGAGATAAGTTAGGGTGGTGACTGGTAACATTATGGCAATTAGTTGCCTTTTGGCAAATTGTTGCTCTTATTCTTTCTCGTCTTGACTACTGTAACTCCCTATTTGTGGGTCTTCCTTTCTGTAAACTCTCCCCTCTCCAATCTGTCCAGAATGCAGCAGCCAGGCTCATCTTTCTTTCCAGCCGCTATACTGATGCCTCTACCCTGTGTCAGTCTCTGCACTGGTTGCCCATTCAGTACAGAGTAAAACATAAATTAATCACTCTCACCCATAAGGCTCTCCACAACGCTGAACCCCCCTACATCTCCTCCCTCATCTCTGTCTACCACACGACCCGGGCTCTCCGCTCTGCTACTGATCTAAGATTACACACCTCACTCATCCGAACCTCCCATGCCCGTCTCCAAGATTTTGCACGTATTGCACCAGCTCTCTGGAACATGCTACCCCATGTGATCAGGCACACTCACAACCCTCACAGTTTTAAGTACGCTCTGAAAACTCATCTTCTTAGACAAGCCTACCAAGGTTCCTGTCACGGGCGCATCCGTGCCCCGACTCTGAGCGCCCCGTCCCGCACCTCGGGTCCGGGGTCCGCTCATCCCGCTGCTCGGGTCCCCAGTGACTTATCCGGCCTCGCTCCTGCCCCGTCCGTCTCGGTCCCTCGGCGTGCGCGGCACCGCCCCTTAGGGAGCGCGCGCGCCGGCAGTCTGAGATTTAAAGGGACAGTGCGCCGGTAATTGGCCATTACCGGGCACTGCTCCTATTTTAGCCCAGCCTCTTCCCAGTGGCCTTTGCCGGATCTTTAGTGCACATGCCTATTGGGAAAGCGTTCCAGAAAGCCTTGTCTCGCCTACCGTATACCGAACCCTTTTGCTTACGTTTACCGACCACGATCCTTGCCGCCTGCCCTGACCTTCTGCCTGTCTACGTTCACGAACCTCAGCCGCCTGCCCTGACCTTCTTGCCTGTCCCCGACTATGAGCCTGACTGCCGATTCTGTGCCTCGCCTACCCTTGGCCGCCACCGCAGGCAAGCCCCGCCAGTGGAAGCGACCTGGTAGACTCCCGCCGCAGCAAGTCCATCCCACTTTGCGGCGGGCTCTGGTGAAAACCGGGACCCACTTAGATTCCACTCCCTGGTGTGGGCTTCCACCATCGCCTGCGGTGGTCCAGAGGATCCACCACCAGACCGTTACAATCCCTAACTGTTATCCCTCCAAATTCTGTCACACATTCATCACTTCCTGCACTTTGCCACCCGCAGGCACTTATCTGTATATAGATGTACAGTCTGGATGGCAGGTTCATCCACTTTTTTATGTATACTACCCCGTATTTATGTAACATGGCTGGACCATTGTAAACCAAGCACTTGTCATCCTTTGTTTCACCCATACACCCTAATAGATTGTAAGCTCTTGCGAGCAGGGTCCTCACACCTCGTGTCTCATTTGTCGGTAGCTTTTTTATAATGTAATGTCTGGTTTGTCTGTGCTTATACCCTCTATATTGTAAAGTGCTGCGGAATATGTAGGCGCTATATAAATAAAGATTATTAATTACATTTTCAATTAGCTACCATCCAGTCACTAATGAGGAATGTTGCATTACACGTTCCCGAAATGGGTGCTGGTCCCAGTTATGGGACCCGCGCCTATCAAACATTGATGGCATATCCTAGTGATATATCATCAGAGTCTATGATGGATACACCCGTTTAAGCTTTAGAAGTGCAAACTGACTTTGCAGTGTGAGAAGAAAAAGGAAGCTATGGTCCAAATCAGCAGAGCTGCAGCAGAAGACAGGAGTCATTACTGGAACAAAGAACAGGACGCACCACAGTTACCCCTGAGTAACCCCTACAAACATCTTTGATATAATAGGATAATTCAGCTGAAATATAAAATTTGGGCAGTCTAATCGTTCCCCGGTAGTTGGTGGTATCTGGCAACCATCGGTAAGCATTAGATTATCACCAGTATTGGCGATCAGGAGTCTAATATATATAGACCATTACATTTGCTGCATTATAAGATGACCTCTTGTCTGTCCTCAGATACCTGTCCTTGATAACGGCACAATCCCATATGTAGAGTTTCTGGCACACTTCCATCGAGCTGGCACCAGTGGGGCCCAGGTGAAGAGGAGGTAAGTGGACTGGAGTCTTCCTTCTCTAGTGCATACACTTGTTCAATAGTCACTAGGACAGCACAGTAACAAACACAAGTCAGGTTCATATCTGACATTGTCCTTCATTACATGCTGCCAATAATTCAGATAGGTTCCGCTGAAGCTTTGCCTCCTGCAGCTTAGGGGATGAAATAAGCTGCAGGTGGTAAGAAACACAAAGCATAGCAACGTGGTTGGGTTTTTTGTGTACAGAAAACAACTGTAGTTCCCTGGAGCTGTCCATGGTATAACCACAGCCAAGTGCTATCAAGTATTCACATATCACAAGGCATTATGGGAAAGGGGCTGAGAAGCCCAAAGCGCCCTCTGTTGGATGTAACAAATCCTCAATTTGCTTTTGACCCACCGAGTCTTGAGAAAGCAACAAGGATTTTAGCAAAGCCAGTATCTCTCATCTGCAGACAACGCTGTTTCGGGATTTTTGTCCCTCATCAGTGCAGAGCAGAGAAGATACTGGCTGGCTGTGTGGGAGGCATTGAGTGGCTCAGAAAAGGGAAGATCTCTCCTTGAGGAGAGCACCGAACGAACCGCTCACACACAGCCAGCCAGTATCTTCTCTGCTCTGCACTGAAAATCCCGAAACAGCGTTGTCTGCAGATGAGAGATACTGGCTTGGCTAAAAAATCCTTTTTGCTTTCTCAAGACTCGATGGGTCTAAAGCAAATTGAGGATTTGTTACATCCAACAGAGGGCGATGTGGGCGTCTCAGCCCCTTTCCCATAATGCCTTGTGATATGCAGATGCTAAGTAGAGGGCGAAAAGGCAAAATAAACTCTACAAGCCATTAGTTCGGTGATCTCCTCAAGGAGAGATCTTCCCTTTTCCAAGTATTCACATGTAATAGTAACAATAGTGCTAGTAGTTTAGTAGGCAACCAGGACTTATAGGGTTCTTGTGGCCCAATTAATGAAATTGTTCTGAAAAATTGGGGCCACAAAGAAGTTCTATAGCAATAATCCAAATGTGATGACCTCCGATCATGAGTTCATTGTTTACTCCTTAAAGGATTGAAAACCAGGACCTGTGCAGGGTTATACTTTCCATAAGGAAGGGACCTTGCTTGTTTTCCTCCCCTTTAGCTTTCCAAAATAATGATGTGAAATCATGGTTTATTTGGACAGGGCACCTCTGGGTTGAGATCAGGCGGGTCTGAGCTGTGGCCAGTCTTTTACTGTTATGTGGTTATACTATGTACGCATTTAGGAGATAAAACGCCAATGATTTTGAGTGGTTAGGATATGTCCACACGGCGTTTTTGGATCTGTGTTGGATCCAAAAATCGCATCCAAAAACGCAGCGGCGATCGGATCCTAAATGGATCCAACCCGGATCCAACCTGCATCTGCGTGTTTGGCTGCGTGTTGGATGCAACAGGAACGCACCCTATAGTTTATTATAAGGCTCCTGCTGCGTCTTTCGGATCAAAAATTGACATGTCAATTCTTGGAATGGATCCGAAAGACGCAGTGAGACGCATCGGTGATTACTCGTGTGACAGCCAATTCGTGTTTCAAAGTAAATCAATGTAAATCACATTGCACATTGTTTGATACGTGTTTGGGTCCGTTTAGGGTTCGACAGATGGATCCAAACATGTATCTAAAAACGTATGTTCACACGGAATCAACATGCCGTGTGAACCTACCCTTAGGGCTTGTTCACATGGCTTATTTGGACGAGGTTTTCAGAGCGTTTCCTGGTCCAAAATGCTTCCAAAAGGCCCCCAGTTCATTTCATTGATTCCTATGTAAAACCTTGTTGTAGTTCACACACGACGAGGTTTTTACACGCTTATTTGGAAGCACTGGAAAAGAAGTGTCATGTCAATTCTTGAAGCGTGTTTTCGGTGCGGTTTTGGGTGCAGTTTTTGTCCTGGCTATTAATTTGTATGGGTGAAAACCTCGTCGAAAACCTCATCCAAAACCTAATCCAAAACCTCGCAGAGAAACGCCTCTAAAACCTCTTCTGAAGAAGCGTGTTTCAGGCGAGGTTTTGGGCGAGGAAACACTCTGAAAACCTCGTCCAAAACCTCGTCCAAATAAGCCGTGTGAACAAGCCCTTACAGTTACCTTTTAACTTTACTTAAAGAGGATCTATCACTTCCTCGAACCTTATGAAGTAATAGAAGCCTAAAATATAAACACTTTCTCAAATATGTTTAATTAACTAAATATATATAACAAAGCCGAATAGAAATCCCGGTGATACAACTGACTAATAAGCCAGTATCTGAGAACAGGTCCTACATATCGTAGAACTCTAAGGCCATGTCCCCACGGCACGGGTTTTCGGATGGTTTTTCAGCCAGTTTGTGGTTTTGCAGACCGCCTGAAAAAATGGCCGAAAACGAGCACAATTGTGCTCTATGGAAAACCCGTGCAGCAGTCCCCACTGCATGGGTTTTCCATCCAACGGTTTTTCCGCCAGCAGTCCGGCCGCAAAACATTGAACGTGCACATTCGTCCGTCCAGTTTCCGGACAGAATCTGTGCATCTCAATGTGAAGGGGGAGGGCTCTTCTCCGCTCATCGCGGCAAACCGGCCGGTATTTGTCCTGTGCAGTGGGGACGCGCCCTAAGGTTTTATTTAGAGAAAGGTATAGAATACCCAGTTTTTGGGAATTTTCATTACATTTTCTTACTTTTTTCATCTATGGACCTGAATGTGGGTTTTTTTTGGTTTCGGGTCACAAGACTTTTTCATCACTCTTTATTCCAATTTTTTGGGGATGCAAAATGACCAAAAAAAAAGCAATTTTGTTGTGCATATTTTTACTACAGTGTTTACTGTATAAGATAAATAATTTTATATCTCAAACATAAAAATTGTTTTTTTTATTATTTTTGTTATTTGTATTGTTCTATTTATAATTGTTTTTTTAACTTCTAATATTTTTTTCTGTTACTTGTAGTCCCCCTAGTAACTGGTATCACCAGTATTGCACTGACCTGTACAATAAAGATGGCATGTCATTTATACTGAACAGTGAATGTGATAATATAAAACCCCCACAAAAATGGCTTTACTGTATGTTTTCATGTTCCACCACACAGAAAACTTTGTTTGGTTTCCCAGAAGGAGGAATATCTCTCCTTGGGGACAGCGCCATATAGACGTGTGGAGTTTTAAATTGCCTTTTTGCCCTCCACTAAGCATCTGCATATCACAAGGCATTATGGGAAAGGAGCTGAGAAGCTCAAGCGCCCTCTATTGGATGTAAAAAAAATCCTCAATTTACTTTTGACCCATTGAGTCTTTAGAAAGTAAAAGGGATATTAGCCAAGCCAGTATCAGCCATCTGCAAACAGCAGCTGTTTTTTGGTTTTGCCCTCATGAGTGCAGAGTAAAGCGATACTGGCTGGCTGGGTGGGAAGTGATGAGTGACTCAGAAGCGGGAATATCTCTCCTTGGGGAGAGCACCATATAGATGTGTGGAGTTTTGAATTGCCTATTTGCCCTCCACTAAGCATCTGCATATCACAACGCATTATGGGAAAGGAGCTGAGAAGCTCAAGCGCCCTATATTTGATGTAAAGAAATCCTCAATTTGCTTTTGACCAACTGAGTCTTTAGAAAGCAAAAGGGATATTAGCTGAGCCAGTATCACCCATCTGCATAGAGCAGCTGTTTCGGGGTTTTGCCCCTTATCAGTGCAGAGCAGAGCGATACTGGCTGGCTGAGTGGGAGGCAATGAGTGGCTCAGAAGGGGGAATATCTGTACTGATGATGCACTTTCCCATAATGCCTTGTGATATGCAGATGCTTAGTGGAGGGCAAAAAAGGCAATTCAAAACTCCACACTTCTATATGGCGCTCTCCCCTAAGGAGAGATATTCCCCCTTGTGAGCCACTCATTGCCTCCTATCCAGCCAGCCAGTATCGCTCTGCTCTGCACTCGTTGATGGGTGATACTAGCTTGGCTAACTCCTTAACGACCGCGCACCGTCTTTTGGCGTCGCTGCAGACACCGGAGTTTCCGGCGCCGCAACTGTGCTGGGATCGGGGCTGTACTACTGATCCCAGAGCATCTCCTGCGAGCACCGGGTAGCGGAGGAAACCTCTGCAACCCGGTGCTTTAACCCTTTGATTGCGGCGATGCGTTACCGCAGTGCAGTCAAAGGGTTTCCCTGCTCTGTCGGGTGATCGGAACACCGGGTGACCCGACAGAGCCCGGGGAACGGCTGCACAGTCAGCCCTGGGGACCTAGAGTGGCCCCAGAGCTGTCTGTGTAAGAAGCCAGTGACCAGGACACACTGTGTGGTGTCCCAATCACTGCCTGTATCAGTGTGACACAGATTACAATGTATTAGCATATATGAATATGCTTATACATTACTAAGTATAAAAAAAATAAAAAATGTAAAACAGTTCTCCCTTCATGGGAGTAAAAAAAAAAGTTAAAAAAAACCTAAAAAGTGTAAAAAAAAAAAAAAAAGAATAAAAAAATAAATAATAAAAATAAATATTTAATAAAAAATAATTGTGCATTAATTACACACACAAAAAACCTACACATATTAGGTATCCCCACGACCGTAATAACCTGTAGAATTAATCTAACAAGTTATTAAGTGTGAAATGTGAATGGTGTAAAAAAAAAAATTAAATTTTTTTTTTTTTTAAATGCTGCATTTATTTATAAGTGTGGTTAAACGATGCCCCCATAAAGTACAACGTGTGTGGAGTAAAACGGGGCGTCATATAACTGCGTCATTGGATAAAATAAAAAAGTTACAACTGTAACTACAACTTGCGTTTCGCAAGGAGGCAAAAACTAAAAAAATGTTCTGGTCATTAACTACTTTTCAGGCGTTCGGCTTAAGGGGTTAATATCCCTTTTGCTTTCTAAAGACTCAGTGGGTCAAAAGCAAATTGAGGAGTTTTTTTTTTACATCAAATAGAGGGCACTTGAGCTTCTCAGCTCCTTTCCCATAATGCCTTTGGTTTCCCAGTACATTCTATGATATGGTCAATGGCACCATTAAAATGTACATCTCATCCCACAAACCCTCATATATCTTTGTAAATGGAACAGTAAAAGAAGTTATGGCTCTTGGGAGGTAGAGAGGAAAAAACAAAAGGGGAATTAGCTCAGAAGGTCACTTTAAATCTAGGGCTGCACAGCAACATCTGCTTTCCCATGAGCTACAGTAAAAATTAGTTATTGCAACCACAACGCAGGCGTAGCATTTCCCATAGTGCAGTGCTGAGAATGTCACAGGGTAACGCTGTGGTTACTCCACGATTGAAGGGGAACGAAAAAGCCAATGAGCGCTAGCAGGATACTAGAGAGTTCAAGGAGCAGAGTCTGAGATCTCCCCTGGTCTTCACCCTAAACCTCCGCAAGGGGGTTTGGACTCTGCTGAAGGGAACTCCCAGGTTGATACCCTCAACGTGGTCACTTGCAGTGACTGCTGATGTACACGTGTGGTATGGAAGGTTTAGGCAGAGACGTAGTTGGGTCACAAGCAGAAGCTCAGGGCACGCGGGGGGTACAATTGTAAGTGGGTCACATGCCAAAAGTAAGGGCAGGTAGCATACAGTCATAAACAGGTCACACGCAAAAGGTCAGGGCAGATGGGGTACAGTTGTAAACGGGTCATATGCAGAAGGTCAGGGAGGTAGGGTACAATTGTAAACAAGTAATAGGCAGAAGGTCAAGACAGGCAGCATACAATCGTAAACAGTGTGATAGGCAGAAGGTCAGGACAGGCGGCATACAATCGTAAACAGTGTGATAGGCAGAAGGTCAGGACAGGCAGCATACAATCGTAAACGGGTCACAGGCAGTAAGTCAGGACAGGCAGCATACAATCGTAAATGGGTCACAGGCAGTAAGTCAGGACAGGCAGCATACAATCGTAAACGGATCACAGGCAGTAAGTCAGGACAGGCAGCATACAATCGTAAACGTGTGGATAGGCAGAGGTCAGGACAGGCGGCTTAGAATCGTAAACGGGTCACAGGCAGTAAGTCGGACAGGCACATACAATCAAAACGAAGGGTCACAGGCAGTAAGTCAGGACAGGCAGCATACAATCATAAACGGGTCACAGGCAGTACGTCAGGACAGGCAGCATACAATCGTAAACAGTGTGATAGGCAGAAGGTCAGGACAGGCAGCATACAATCGTAAACGGGTCACAGGCAGTAAGTCAGGACAGGCAGCATACAATCGTAAACGGGTCACAGGCAGTAAGTCAGGACAGGCAGCATACAATCGTAAACGGGTCAGAGGCAGAGGGTCAGGACAGGCAGCATACAATCGTAAAAAGGTAATAGGAAGAGGGTCAGGACAGGCAGCATACAATCGTAAACTGGTCACAGGCAGTAAGTCAGGACAGGCAGCATACAATCATAAACGGGTCACAGGCAGTAAGTCAGGACAGGCAGCATACAATCATAAACGGGTCAGAGGCAGAGGGTCAGGACAGGCAGCGTACAATCGTAAACAGGTCACAGGCAGAAGGTCAGGACAGGCAGCATACAATCAGAAACAGGTCACAGGCAGAAGGTCAGGACAGGCAGCATACAATCAGAAACAGGTCACAGGCAGAAGGTCAGGACAGGCAGCATACAATCAGAAACAGGTCACAGGCAGAAGGTCAGGACAGGCAGCGAACAATCATAATGGGTCACAGGCAAAGGGTCAGGGCAGGCGGCATAGAATTGTAAAGAGGTCACAGGCATAAGGGCATGGAAGGCGGCATAGAATTGTAAAAAGATTGCAGGCAGAAGGTCAGGGCAGGGGCAGAGACTAACCAGAGGTCTGTATTGAAATAATTCTACAGTGCGACTCTCACGAGCCAGCATTGAGCATACCAATAATCTTGCACTGAGCTGGGGAGAGGTGTGCCTTTAAATATCCACAGGTGGCAGAGCATAAGCTTAGGGAGGCTGGGCAGCACACACTGACCCTTTAAATTGCTGAGCGCGTCGGTGCCCTAGAAGGAGACAAAGGCAGAGGAGATGCAAGGAAGAAGGAGCCCATCTGATACGACCACAAGGTACACGAGCCAGGGTGTGACTTGTATATAAGTCTCCCTACGTCTTTATGGTGCTCTCCCCAAGGACAAGCTTTCCCCCCTAGATCATATGAAAGATGCAGGCGACAAACAGCTGGGCAGGTATTCCTACAATTCTCACGAGGCTCCTGTGCAGATCATGTAGGTCAATTGACTGTCTTTGTAGAGACGCGATGGTGCCCTCTTCTCATATACAGAGGTCATATTATCACAGCGTGTATTCAGATGACCTCTCAGAACAGGTTGGTTATAATTGCTTTCTTTTTTTGCAGATGGAGCTGTTCTCAAGCAAACCAAGTAATGACCCTCAATGAGCTGGAAACACGACTAAAACAAGTGGTAAAATGCTACAGATTTATATTATAACCTTCACATAGAAACAGCACTGGTGATACAAAAATCAGATGTCATAAATGGTCCTAGTTCTGGTCTCCAGGTCTTAGGGGGTTGCAGTAACTATGATTAAAGAGATGGCTACACGTAATTCATCCTTTGGTGATCTGTATAAGCACAGTTATAGTGTAGCTGTAACCGTGCGATGCCCAGCAGGTTTTGTTTGCCCCATTAATTAGAATTCGTTGCTTTGGCAACTGTACCACCAGTGTGGTCTTGTGTCTCTCCATGTCTGATCCGAAGCTTAAAGGGGTTTTGCTATGATCTAATGTTGACGTGGGATCCTCCAAAATGGGTATTTAATCACTTTTCTAAATATATATCATTAAAAAAAGTGAAGCCTGTGAGAGCTACAGCCTTCCTAACATGTCCTTAGTTTCCTGACTGTTTACATTAGATACGACCAGGAGCTGACAGGAGCTGATCTGGCTGCGCTTTCGTTGTTTGCACTTTTTATCTGATGGCAGGGAACATGAATGAGCTTTAAAGGGACTGGGGAGAAAGGATCCTGTGTCTGCTGTATAGAGAATCCACTGGTTGTAATGTAATTATCTGAGTAAACATGCAGACGCTCCCTGGTTCCCTGCTCAGCCCTCCTACCTCCCCCCTGCATTAGTTCGTGAACAAATGAAAGAATGCTGCCTGCTCGGAGCTTATCTTCTCTCCTGAGCAGATAAGAGGGAGAAACAAGACCCGTAGAGCTTGTGCACAATACAGTTATCCCCTGTGGCTTAGCCAAACAATGTTTGCTCAGCTACAGAGACTGAATATCAGGAGCGTGCATGGGAGGGGGAGCGATGACATCACAGAGGAGGCACTTGTTTTTTTAAACACAGAAACACATTGCCCCTTTTTTCAAGCCTCAAGAGGGGAGTATCATCCTGTTAGGTGAGAAATTCACTTCTTGGCTAAAGCCCTTTTAAGGGGTTTTGCCACGATGTAATGTTGACGTGGGATCCTCCAAAATGGGTATTTAATCACTTTTCAAAATAGATGTGATTAAAAAAAGTGAGGCCTCTGAGAGCTACAGATTTCTTTATATGCCCTTAGTTTCCTGACCATTTACATTAGACACGACCAGGAAACTGTCAGGAGCTGATCTGGCTGTGTTTGCACTTCTTATCTGATGACAGGGAACATGAAGGAGCTTGCAAGGGACTGTGGAGAAAGATCCTGTGTCTTTTGTATAGAGAATCCACTGGTTGTAATGTACACATTGCAGACGCTCTCTGCTTCCTGGCTCTGCTCAGCCCCCACTCCCTCTCCCCCCTGCAGCCTTTCATGACTCTGCATGCTTTGTTTATTTTTCTCTCCTGAGCAGATAAGAAGTAAGGAACTCACTTCTTGGCAAAACCCCTTTAAGTAGTAGAGTAATATTACATATACACTTTAAAGGAGTTCTCCGGTTTAAATAACACAGTTTGCCTATACCCTGTTAGTAGGTTTTGAATTCATAGAGCCAACTCAAGGCTAATGGGTCAAATTTGGTACCAAAAAAAGATACACATACAGGGAAACGCGTCGGGTAGGTCGGTCTTGTATGACCATACAACTATATATGTCCTCCTGGCAACCGTAATCTTTCCATATATTTGGTATTTCTATTAGGATTTAACAGCGACAGCCTCCGTAGGGTGGGGGCGCCCTTTTTGGGGCAGTCACTCTGCTAGTTAGGCACGGTTGCATTGGGGTTTAGTTTTACTTTTATATATTCTTCTGGGACAAGTGGAATTTACCACAACATAGTCACTGCTGTCTCTGTGGTCTTATCCTCTGCATCCCGTGGGTACCATCTCCGTGGACATGCCACGCAAGAATAACCTGACCTGAATGGTCACGTGAGTGAAAACTGATGTTTTGTCCTTGTAAGAGTATTCACTGCGCTGTGACATACTACAGCTTACTGTATACTGTTGTCACAGGTTTATATACACTGGATTGCATGATCATCAATATTAGGTGGTTTTAAGTAAAAGTTTTTGTCTCAGTGTTTTCAGTGATTCCTTCTATTTTCCTTCAATGAAAATACATCTATAAACTAAAAATAATATACAAAAATACAAGTAAGCTGAAAAGTGTTGTGAGGGTAGATAGCGCTATACTATGTGTATTCTGTGCCACTATGTCTTTTTTATTTTCTACAGCACACTTTTCAAAATGCTGCCCTAAATATTTTTACCACTAGGTGGTGCGTTGTACTGCATGCATGAAAGATCTTTGTGATTACGCAGCACACCATGTGGTTACGCGTGGTATTACAAGTAATATTAACCAGCTAATCTTATATAGATGCCCTATTAGAGTATATAGACATCGTGAAGGGTACATTCTCATTGTGCCAGAATGGACAGCTCTGGTGGACTAGACTGGCCAGATCTCACATAGCTATGTTGGTGACATTATACAAAGTACATAAAATGACTCAGGTCTTGTGGTTTGGACAGAGTTAATTATATTTTATGGAGCATAATTTACAGTGTCACATTTCTGATTTTTTTTTTTTTACATTTTTTTAAACAAACTATGAACATGAAGATGGGTAGCAGGTGTGAATTTGCACCTTGCAGGAGTGGAAGGGAGAGGAGACATCTGCCTCAGCCTCCTGCAGCACGTGTAGTGTTATCTCACTAGAAGGTAACACGTTTAGTGTCTCCATGCTGAAGCGACATATCGTCTGATTAATTCATGGACGGTGAGAAGCCGCTTTCCTAACTGCTAATGCCCCTTTGGCTGCCGTATGTTCCCTATGGTTCGGAAGATTATGTATTGATAGATCATTATACATTGCAGTGCTGGGGTATGAGAACAGATAGAAGTGGCAGCTGCCTCAGGTAGTAAAATTTGTGCAACTTTCTAATATAATGTACTTTGTCCTTTAATTCTGCACTAGTTTTAAAGGGACTGTCTCATTACAAGGATTGCGTTTTATGTTAACGATCTTCCAAAAACAAGTCACTTTGCAATATATGTCCATTAACAGTGTCCTACCTATTCCTAAATATCCCCGATTGTCTGGGCTGCATCAGCTCCTCAGGTCGCTATAACTACAGACCTGTTTGATTCTCCAAATAGGCTGCCACACTGGTTGCTTAGCTACAGACCTGTTTGATCTCCCCTGATAGGCTGCAGCACTGGTTGCTAAAAGCTAAAAGACCTGGCTTCTTCTAGTGGAAGCCAGTAAACACGCGCCTGAATTCAAAATGAAACTAAGAAAACAGGACTGAGGTAAGATGAATCGATGTAGTGAGACAACCCCTTTAAGGTCCCTGTTTACTTTGAGTGAGTGGAAACATTCATTGTTTGTGGCCAAAAATTTGTCCTGCGTCAAAGGTCATTTCAGTCCTAACTTACAGGACACCTAAGGACTTGTTCACATGACATTTGTGGATCCGAAAATCGCATCCAAAAATACTAAATCAGTCGGATCCAGCACAAAGCTGCGTGTTTGGATGCATTTTGGCTGCAGCAGGATCGCACCCTACAGTTTATTATAGGGCTCCTGCTGCGTCTTTCAGACCAAGAATTGACATAACAATTCTTGGAACGGATCTGAAAGACGCAATGATACACGCATCGGCGATCACTCGTCTGAACACGGATGCGTGTAAAACACACTGCTCATTGTTAGATGCGTGTTTGGGTCTGTATAGACGGACCCAAACACGCATCTAAAAGCGTTTGTTCACACGGTCCCAACACGCCGCGTGAACATACACTAAAGAGATAGACTTGTTAAAAAAAAACAAGCAGTACTTACATCCCTGAACCCCTTCACTAGATTTATGCTGATCTCCACTTTGTGGTACAATCTGAATACAAAGGATATGCTGCTCAGCCAAATACTGGCAGAGGCGGGTCGCCGATTCAGCCAGTGATCGCCGGATCGGGCCTTTCCTTAAAGAGGTTGTCTCACTACATCGATTCATCTCACCTCAGTCCTGTTTCTTGTTTTCATTTTTGAATTCAGGGGCGTGTTTACTGGTGTTACTGGCTACTACTGGCCTGCAGTGATGAGCTGCTGAGGACACCAAGACTGTAGCTATAGCGACCGGCACTGCCAGCCTATCAGGAGAGATCGAACAGGTCTGTAGCTATAGCGACCTGAGGAGCTGATGCAGCCCATACAAGAAGGGATATCTAGAAATAGGTAGGACACTGTTAATGGACACATATTGCAAAGTGACTTGTTTTTGCAAGATCTTTAACATAAAAAGGAATCCTTGTAGCGAGTCAACCCCTTTAAGTCTGGAGAAAAAGCTAGGATTTAAATATTTGCCTTTTTTCACACTGTGGCAAAAATAGCCATTATTTCCTGCTGCATGCTATACATTCTACAATAGTGATCGTGTGGGCATGCAGTTCACCTGTACACATACAACCAGGAGTTGGGTAGCATCTGTAATCAGGGCCACCATCAGAAATTGTAAGGGCCCCATACAGCCAAAATATCTGGGTCCCACTAGGAAAATAGGTGGGCTGTCCCCATCAGGCAAGTAGTTTGTTAGTCACAACATTATATAAGTAAATATATATTAGGTAAGTACATCACCCAATAAGTAGGTAGGGCACCAGGTAGTATGTAGGTAGATAGGAAGGAGCCCATTTAGATAGGCGAGGCCCCAGGTGGTTATGTAGAACCCCAGATAGGTATGTTAGTAAGGCCCCAGGTAGTTAGGTAGGACCCCAGATGAGTAGGTAGGGTCCCAGTTGGTCAGGTAGTGAGGGCCCCCAGTAGATAGGTAGACAGAACTCCATCCTTAGCAGGGTCCCTTTCTTTTAAAGGGGATGTATCGCTTCATTAGTTCGTGTGGTTCATTGTACTCTCAGCTTCTACATATATGTATATATATATATATATATATATATATATGTTTAGAGTCACAAACCATAGGATATATGTACATAAAGGAGTAAAGGACATTTTATGGCAGCTGCAGTGACTTATCTCAAAGGATGGCAAATGTGACGTGCTTTGACTTGTAGAACTAGAAGTCCCAGCATGCCCCATCAGTCATCCTGTGAGATGTGTGTGTCAGTATCATTGCTCTGTTCTCCCCCCTCTTCCCTCTGTTACTTACATGTACTTTCTGTCTACTCTCCTTTGGATGTTCGGGACCTGTGGTGACATCAGTCACATGACCTCCCTGCACAGGTCCTTCAACCCTCTAATGATTTCCGCTATGTCTTATTTTCGGGGGGTGCCTTATATTAGGGAATTCAAAAAAATCTCTGCTATGTCTTACTTTCGGGGGTGTCTTATTTTTGGGGAAACACGGGTATAATGGCCTATGGGAAGGGGTTGTCTTGCGTTGATTATACATGCAGCTCCTGATATCGTAGAATTACAGTACCCGACTAGATATGCGATTCTCACATAATCATACCATGCAATGCTGTATGTATGCCCTCAGGTTTTCAGGTTAGTGCCTGCTTTGCTGGTGATAATTAAAATGTAGGTTAATTAGAATTAGCTAATTAAATAGTAATTAGAGACACCTTGTTACAATTGCCTGATCTTGTTGTAGCCTAAAGATCTTATTATTATCCTGTTGGATTTAGCTAATTAATATGTCTTGTGCGCTTACCTTCTAAGGCTGCTTTTTTGTGCATTTTTGGTATGTTTTTGACGCATTTTTGGGTGCATTTTTTGTGGCACAGCAGTTAATTTCTGCACAAAAAATGCACCAAAAAATGGTCTGTGTGCAAGCAGCCTAAAAATCTAGCAGATCTGTGCTGTATCAAGATGACAGGATGTGGGATCATTGACATAGTCCCGATTAATAGGGTATTAATGATTCATTATATCTCCAATGTAGTGTAATATGCCGTCCTCACTTATAGATGGCGCTGTTGCTTCTTGAGAATCTATATTAATACAAAAAATTTGAGATGAAATTCGTAAATGTATAGCATTGTTATAGCTTCAGCCTGGACTGTACAGTGATCTCTCAACATGCCATGTTAGTTGGTTCCAAGACGTACATTGTACGCTACTCACAAAAAATTAGGGATATTTGGCTTTTGGTTGAAATTTCAGGATGAACATAAAATTTCTTGGAATTTTTTTTTAGATGAACTAAATGATCCCATTTCCTAACTTCACAATGCACATATCCAGCTATTCAGTGTTTCAGTACTTTTTACACAACTTGCTAACCTGTTGGGAGCAAAATTCCCAACAGGTGTTTGATCCCTGAATTGACCAAGAAATTTAGGGTATCAATTTGAATTGGGATTTAAACAATCCTCCTCATCCTGCTGTTCACATTTTGACATCATGAGACCAAGATCACACTTTACAATTGATCAACACTGCCTTGCCATTCAAGCAGGATGGTGTCAGACGATAGTGGCCACTGAGATTAGAGTGTCACAGAGTGTAGCCAGCAGGTTGTATCGAATATACAGAGAGACTGGAAGAGTCACAGAAAGGCAAAGAAGTGGGCGTCTTTTGGCTCCATCACACACTGATGGCCACTTCATTGTAAGCAATGCCCTGTGGAACCGGATGATGAAGGCAGCACAACTCCAGGCAGGTGAGAGGCAACCAAGTGTCACGTCAGACCATTCATAACCAGTTACATCCGTGTAGTCTGTGTGCTAAACGACCTGACCACACCACCAGGCATGGGCATCAGCGTCTTGCAAGGGTACCTGACCTGGCTGATGCATAGAGCTCTCCTTGACATCTCCAGCATCATTTCTGCTCAGAGTGAATGGACTTTCATCACTTAACAGCACTGAGGAGCACTGGTCCTTTGTCCAGCGTCGATGCTCTCTGGCCCATGCAAGACGCTGATGCCCATGCCTGGTGGTGTGGTCAGGTCGTTTAGCACGCAGACCACGCTGATGTAAATGGTTACGAATGTTCTCACTTGACACTTGGTTGCGTCTCACCTCCCTTAAATGTGCTTGTAGTTGTGCGGCACTCATCATCCGGCTCTGCAGAGCATTGCTTACAATGAAGCGGTCATCAGTGTGTGATGGAGCCAAAGGATGTCCACGTCTTTGCCTTTCTGTGACTCTTTCAGTCTCGCTGTATCTCTGATACAACATGATGATGACACTCCAAGCTCAGTGGCCACTTCCGCCGCATCCTGCTTGGAGCCTCGCAATTGTGAGGTACTGTTGATCAATTGTTAGGTGTTGTCTTGCTCTCATGATGTAAAATGCGAAAAGAATGATAAATTAAAATTGATTCCCTAAATTTATTGGGCCATTCAGGGATCAAACACCTGCCATTAAGCTCCTTGTTAGAGATCAGCAAGTTAAAAAAATACTGAAACACTGAACAGTTGGACATGCGCCTTCTATAGGTAAGAGATGGTCATATTTAGTGCTTTAAAAAAATGTGTTATGTTCATTTAAAATTTCAACCAAAATCTAAATATCCCTAACTTTTTGTGAGTAGTATAGGTCGAAATCATTATATGTTGCAACCATAATTCCTTGGAAAATTGGTAATTGGTTCTGAGGCCTCAAAATATAATGCAAACATCTTGCTCAGTGGCAGATGCAGTCCTAAAGGCTATTAACCTGCTGGTGATCAGGCTGCAAAAATTTCATCAATTGTACAATTGTTTTCAGTAAATATCAAGGCTGGTTTTGCGAATTTGTCCAAGTGTTAATTTGAACCCATTGTGTATATGTGTTTGATGCCACTACTCTGGTATCTACCTCTGTAATACATATCCTCCTTCCAGATGTAGCCATTCCAGGTTTTTGGTTAGCAGAGGTGCCGTGACATCCGTCTGCTCCAGGGCCCCATACACAGTAGGGTTAGCAGAGGTGCAGTGACATCCGTCTGCTCCAGGACCCATACACAGTAGGGTTAGCAGAGGTGCACTGACAGCCGTCTGCTCCGGGGCCCCATACATAGTAGGGTTAGCAGAGGTGCAGTGACATCTGTCTGCTCCAGACCCCATACACAGTAGGGTTAGCAGAGGTGCAGTGACATGCGTCTGCTTGGGGGCCCCATACACAGTAGGGTTAGCAGAGGTGCAGTGGCATCCGTCTGCTCCAGGGCCCCATACACAGTAGGGTTAGCAGAGGTGCACTGACATCCGTCTGCTCCAGGGCCCCATACACAGTAGGTTGAGAAGGTGCACTGACATCCGTCTGCCCCGGGGCCGCATTACATAGTAGGGTTAGCAGAGGTGCAGTGACATCCGTCTGCTCCGGAACCCCATACACAGTAGGGTTAGCAGAGGTGCAGTGACATCTGTCTGCTCCGGGGCCCCATACATAGTAGGGTCAGCAGAGGTACAGTGACATCTGTCTGCTTGGGGCCCATACACGTAGGGTTAGCAGAGGTGCAGTGACATGCGTCTGCTCCACGGTCCCATACACAGTAGGGTTAGCAGAGGTGCAGTGACATCCGTCTGCTCTGGGGCCCCATACACAATACGGTTAGCAGAGGTGCAGTGACATCCATCTGCTCCAGGGCACCATACACAGTAGGTTTAGCAGAGGTGCAGTGACATCCGTCTGCTCCGGGCCCCATACACAGTAGGGTTCACTGAACTGTTGTGTTAAGACATCTGGCCGCCCCTTTGGTCATTTTGGGGGCGAGTTCCCCTGTAGAGTGTCCTCCACTCTCGCACCTTTCCCGCTGCCTTTCACTTCTCACATCAATGACATATGGTGCTTCACAGTTTCAACGTTGCTTATTCTCAATGGCGCCTTTTGTCCACTCACGATACAACTTTCATCACAGCAGCTGTGAACAGAAATTCCAACACCTTGACCTGAAAGCCAATAATCAGCCCTTTCTGAAACTCTGATAAATCGTTCCTTTCACCCATGCCCACAACAAGGGGTATGTGTGCAGACAGCCTGTCACACACCTTACATACCCACCAAGCCAGCTCGCCACACGTGATTTCTTCACGAGCTACACGCTGCCGACTTAAAAGTAGGAAGTGGTCATAATAATGTGAATCGGCCATGTACTTTCTCCATTTAGTTTCTTCGTAGTCGTCAACAAAAGCAAAACCAGCTCATTTCTTCTCCTCGTCTCCCGGGCTCCCCGCTCTTTCAGCGCTACTGGAAGTTTGAAGCATGGAAATATTAGAAAATTACATGGGGTTCATAATTGCCGACTCCGCCATGATTTATTGGTGTTTTGCCCCTTGATGGCGCTGCTGAGTATTCCAATGTCCCGGCCGATATCTCTCATAGGTTTTTTTGCCTCTTGCGTTTGTCAGAGGGATGATAAAAAGACAACTGCTTATTGTACATTAGTTAATCCCTTCACTGCCAGTGGGTCTGGAGAAGCGACAACTTTTTTTAGCTCGGGTGTAAAAAAGTTTTTTTCTAAATTATGATTTAAAAATCCTCTCTGCAAAATTATAACAACATTATAAATAAAGCACTATTGGGGAGAGGGAGATGATGAACAGGGTCACCTAAGTGCTGCGAGCGATGAAAAAACCCGGGCAGAAGGGTGAGGAAAATCTATTCCTCTTATTTTTTTAGTTTAAAAAAAGGGTAATGTTATTAACCACTCGCATGCTGCTGTATGACGTATACCTCTCTTAGGAGGTGTAAAATGTCATACTCTATCCCTGTAGCCCATCCATTTGTAAATAACATGCTGTACATAGGGAAGATAGGCCCACCAATGTTCAAGCCCCCCGCTCATGGTGCTGGTTCTTATCACCATACTGGTGCCATTTTCTATCCCATACTACCACATGTGGGCCTATGGGTTTGCATGGGCTCCTACAAGATTTGGGAAACCCCTTTTGAACCCCGGGGCATGGCCGCCTGGGCCCCGCTTTCAGGGAAAAGGGAGAGAAAAGAGGCAGAAAAGTAGAGGGATGTTGTGTTGTCGAACTGTTGGTTCCCCCCAAAAATCAACCAAGGGGGATCAACCACTGGTGAACGCCAAGAATCAACTTAACTGGTGGGTCCTAAGCGTTAACTCCACTGGTGGGCCCCAAGGCCGAGTCCGCACGGCTTATTCACGGTGTAATTGCGGGACGGATTTCGCCCGCAATTAACCCCTGTCCACCGGGGCGGGGGGGGGGGGGGGCGCCTCCCGGAAAAATTTAAATTTCCTAAAAAATTACTGCACTTTCTCCTTCGCCGAAATTTATTAGGGAAAACGGGGGGTTTTCCTTTAATGACTGGGAGGGTTTTTTCACCCAAATTACCCGGGGGAACGGCGGAATTGGGGGCTGAAATCCCCCCCCAAAATAAGCCGTAAAAACTTTGCCTAAGAATCAACCCCCCACTGGGGGCCCCAAATCCACAAACAATGGTGGGCCCCCATAATAAAATTTATGGTAACCCGGAAAATCAATTAAAATGAATCTCAAAACAACCCCCCGGGTGCCCTAAAGAATCAATCCAAAATAGGGGCCCCAGAATCAAACTAATGGTGGGCCCCCCCAGTATCGGGTCCATTGGTGGACCCCAAAATAAACCCACGGGTGGACCCCAGGAACAGTCCACGGTGCCCCAAAAATCAACTCAAATGGGGCCCTGGGAACAGCTCCATTGGTGGGACCCCACAATGACTCCATGGGGGCCCCCAGGAATCAGCTCCACTGGTGACCCCAATCAACTCAACTGGGGGGGCCCTAGTAACAGCTCCAAAATGGCCCCCGAAAATTAACTCCACGGTGGACCCCGGGAATCCCCCACTGGTGACCCAATCAACTCAATGGTGGGCCCCGGAACACTCCATTGGGCCCCCCCAGCAATGAACTCCACGGGTGGACCCCGGGAATCGCCCCATGGTGACTCCAATCAACTAAACGGGGGGTGGGCCCTAGGAATCAGCTCCATTGGTAGACCCCAGCAATGAACTCCACTGGTGGGCCCCAGGAACCAACTCCACTGGTGGGCCCCAGGAACCAACTCCACTGGTGGGCCCCAGGAACCAACTCCACTGGTGGGCCCCAGGAACCAACTCCACTGGTGGGCCCCAGGAACCAACTCCACTATTGAGCCCCAGGCGCCCCAGTTCGACACTGTGGGGAGAAGGTTGATTCTGGGTAGTTTCATGTAACCCATTGAGAACAGGATATGATCCTATCAGGGCCTCCCTTCTCCATTAGCAGCATTGTAGCTGCAGGGGCTGTTTCTATTGCTCATAAACTGATCAGTCATAACACTAAACCACTGACTGGTGATGTGAATAACATAGATTATCTGGTGACTATGGCGCCTGTCAGGGGTGGGATATATTAGGCAGCTAGTGACCAGTCAGTTCTTTAAGTTAATGTTGGGAGCAGAAAAAATCCGCAAATGTAAAGATCTGAGTGATGTTGACAAGGGGCAAATTGTGATTTATAGACGACTGGGTCACAGTCTCTTTAAAGTGGCAGGTCTTATGTTGTGCTGTGGTTACGCCTTCCAAAAGCGGTGGTGAATGATGGAAACTGATGAGAGTCATAGGGCAACTTTGATGTGTGGTGAGTGAAGGACTAGCCCTTCCGGTGTGATCCCACACTGCTGAAGAAGTTCCTGTTGGCTTTGATAGAAAGGTGTCAGGACACACAGGACATCGCAGTTGCTGTGTATGGAGCCGTAGACCGGTCAGTGTCCATGTGGACCTCTGTCCACCACTGAAGGTTCCTACAATGGACACATGAGCATCAAAACTAGAGCATGGAGCAAGGGAAGAAGGCAACCTGGTCTGATGGATCACTTACCTGGAGAATAGATGGCAACAGGATGCACTAGGAGTAGAAGACAATTTGGCGGAGGCAGTGTGATGGGCAATGGAAACCTTGTGTCCTAGCATCATGTGGAAGTTACTGTGACACAACATCCTACCTAAACATTGTACAGATCAAGCTATATGGCCGTGGGTTTCCCTACTGGCACTGAATGAGGAACATACAAGAGTTCAAGGTGATGACTTGGCCTCCACATTCTCCAGATCTCAATCTGATCGAGTATTTATGGGAAGTGCTGGAAAACAAGTCCAAGTAATTGAGGCCACAACTCACAACTTACAGGACTTCAGGGATCTGCTGCTAAGATCTTGGTGCCAGATACCACAGGACTCTTTCAGAGCTATCTGGAGTCCAGGCCTTGATGGATTAGATCGGTTTTGGTGGCATAAGAGGGACCTCCACAATATTAATCAGATGGTTTAAATAGTATTGCTAATCTGTTTACGCTCTAGGTATCCAATATACAAGATTCATAGAAGTCCTTCCCTTACTTGTCAGAAGGAAAAGAGAGAATTACACAACTAATACAGTGGTCCATCAAAATCCGCCATACAGCGCACAGCAGTACTAGACAGTGTTCGTAATACAAATACTATACAATATTGCCATACTTTGTAAAAATAACGTAAGATTTGGTCAAATGTTTTAAGGGGATGGCAACGTTTCTGTGGCTTTTTCCACTTTTGATCAGTTTAGTCCACTATGGAAGTATAAATGTACAGGCAGTCCCCGGGTTACGAATGGGATAGGGACTGTAGGTTTTTTCTTAAAGGGGTTTTGCCATGATCTAATGTTGACGTGGGATCCTCCAAAATGGGTATGTAATCATTTTTTCTAAATCTATGTCATTAAAAAAGTGAAGCCTCTGAGAGCTACATCCTGACTTACATGCCCTTAGTTTCCTGACAGTTTACATTAGACATGACTAGGAGCTGATCTGGCACGCGTGCGTTGTTTGCACTTTTTATTTGATGGCAGGGAACATGAACGAGCTTTGAAGGGACTGGGGAGAAAGATCCTGTGTCTTTTGTATAGAGAATCCACTGGTTGTAATGTAATTATCTGAGTAAACATGCCCCATCCCCTGCAGTAGTTCGTGAAATGAAAGACGCTGCCTGCTCAGAGCATATCTTCTCTCCAGAGCAGATAAGAGGTAGAGATTTGTGCACAATACAGTTATTCCCTGTGGATTAGCCAAATAACATGTTTTCTCAACTACAGAGACTGAGTATCAGGAACGTGCATGGGAGGCGGAGCGATGACATCACAGAGGAGGTACTTGTTTTTTTAAACACCGAAACACAACTCCCCTTTTTCAAGCCTCAAGAAGGGAGTATCAGCCTGTTAGGTGAGGAACTCACTTCTTGGCAAAAACCCTTTAAGTTAAATTTGTATGTAAGTCGGAACAGGTGTATTTATTAAATGTATCTCCAGCACAAAAGGTTTTTTTTTTTTCGTTTTGGACAGTGCAGGGAAGGGTTTTTACATTGGTTTTGCTATCTGTGCCCTTGTTCAGAAGATTTCACCTCATTTTCACCTCATGTGCTGCTGTGGCATGCTGGAACTTGTCATTCCACAGCTACTGTCTGCTGTGGAACATGGAAATACAAGTGCCAGCATGCCCCATAAGTCTCCGTTTGTAACTAGGGGACAGATGTAAGTCAGAACAGTGTAAGTCGGGGGCTGCCTGTATTCCATCCCACAGTATTAGGGGATAACGCCTAAATGTGTAAGGGTGACTTCATCCTATGGTAATGGTTGTGTTGTAAGTATCCATCGGGATACCGTGATAAAAGGTACTCCGGTGGACACTGCGATGCAGCCACGGTGGAAGGAATAATAAAGCAGACATAACCCTGCATGGACTATGTTAGCTCTGTGTCCCGGCGGAAACATATGCTTATTTTATGAGACTCAATAGTGTAGTCTTCTAAGCTTATGAGTCCTGCAGGAAATGCGTATACCATTGGGAAAAAGAGCAGACATAGCCATTGTAGTGCTATGTCTGCTCTATTATTTTCTATGGGGCCGTTGCCGTATCCGCCGGGGTCCGTTTTTTCACGGCACCCCCAACGTATACCTGCAATATAGCCATTGCCGTAGTGTGAATCCTCCCGAACAGAGTTTTTATAGTTATGGATTCTACACTGGAAAAATAGTCTGTGTAAACTTACTCTAATGGCGAATGTACTCATAAGAGGAAAGTCAGCCAAATCCACTGATCTAGATAGGATCAATATTATGGTGTTGTCATGATTGTGCCGGACAGACCCCCGGCCTTTGGCTCTGGTCGCCGGCCACGGCCAGTACGACATAAACCGTGGTTTATGACTTAATACTGTGTATTTCTACTACTAGTGGGAACTCCGTCCTGTAGCTCTGTATGCTTAATTGATTCCTGGCCAGGAATCTTCCAGCACTTGTTTGGTTAACCTGTTCCTGTTGATTGACATTCCTGGTTACCTATCACTTCTGTTCTACCTTCTCCTGTTTTCCTGTTTCTTTGCCTGCTATAAGGTTTCCTCTCTGCCTATAGGTCTCCGGTTTTCTGCTTGGATTCTACTGTACCTTTTGACCTCGGCTTGGACTCTCGTTACTCTTCTGCCCCTGTTTCTGTACTGCGCTGCTCATTCGTTGCTGACCTGGCCTGTCTGACTTCCCCTGTTTGTTCTGTGTTTGTCCGTCTGCGTCTTGTGTCTCACTTGGCTCAGAGTAGCTCTCAGTCTTCTGGTTGGGGCCGACCTAGGAAGGAGTCGGGGCAGGGACAGTGGTTGGGACCAGCATCAGGGCCTCACTCTGTCTGTGTCTTCTCGTGTACCCCTGACTGTCCCTTACAGGTGAGCTGAAGTATTGGGTATGGGAATTTTCGGCCCCCAAAAGTGTTGTTCTGAAGAGGTATAAGCAATTGAAAACACATTCTTGCTTGGCTGAACTAGACATGCACATTTATAGGGAAGATATTCAACTACTAAAGGTGTATAGCCACCTTTAATATATTAGCCCTTTGATCAGTTTCAAGGGACATACAGTGGGTTTCAAAAGTCTTCTTACCCTTTGAACTGTTCCTCATTCTTAAATGGTACAGCCATAAACTTGTAAAATGTATTTTATTGATATTTTATATGATAGAGCAACACAAAGTAGCAAGCATTTGTGAAGTGGAAAGAAAATGATACTTTCTTTTTCAAAGTTTTGCAAATTAAAAAACTGAAAAGTGTGGCTTGCATATGTATTCAGCCCCCCTGCGTAGGTGGTACTTTGCAGGAACACCTTTAGCTGCAATGACAGCTGCAGTATGTTGGGGTATGCCTCTAGCAGCTTTGCACATCTAGAAGCTGGAGTTTTTGCTAATTCTTCTTTGCAGAATAGGTCTAGGTCAGTCAGATTGGTTGGCGAACGTCTGTGAACAGCAGTTTTCAAGTCATTCCATAGATTTAAGGGGTAGGAATACTTTTGCAACACACTGTATGTATATGATGTATGTCACACTTGGAGATAATGAAGATAAAGAACGCCTTCCTAACCCCCAAATCAGGGCATGGCATTGACAATGATTTGTTAAGGCTGTGATCATTGTTAGGTTATATCATATATTAGGTCATATGCTGTATATATTAGATTTTTATGGGGGAAATTCTTGTTCTGGACAATGAGTAATTGGCTTCAATGACTGCCATGTAAAGGGGTTGCCCATCTTAAAAAAACAAAACTACAAATTAGCGGCAGTTGTATAAAATAACACAAAAATATTCTCACCTTTTTATTCCCCCACCGATCCAGCAGTGAAGCCCTAGCAATGGGGCTAGTCTTTGTTTACTTCCTTTCAGCATGTGACCAGTCAGTGGCCTCAGCGGTCACATTCTGTTCCATTGAGGTCTCAAATCAGAATGGGAACAGCTCAAGAGTGGTCTTTTCAGTGGAATAGCACTGAGGTCACCCAACTGGTCACTTGTTAACTGGAAGCAAACAAAGATCAGGATCGGTGGCGGATGGAAAAGGTGAGCTCTTTTCTTTGTGCTCTTATATACAATTGAGGGCACTTTGTATGTTTTTCTTAAAGGGGTTTTGCCACGATGTAATGTTGACGTGGGATCCTCCAAAATGGGTTTTTAATCACTTTTCTAAATATATGTGATTACAAAAATTGCAGTCTGAGAGAGCTACAGCCTTCCTTACATGCCCTTGGTTACTTCAAAGTTTGTATTAGATACGGCCTGACAAGAGCTGCTGGACGGGCTTGCTCAGAGAGAGCTTCTTATCTGATGAGACTGAGCTGCAGAAGTTTTCAAGGCACCGGGTAGCAATATGTTTTCTTTTGTATACAGAATAAACTAGTTGTAGTGTGATTAATCCCTGCTTTATTTGATGACAGAGACAAAGAAGGAGCGTTCAAGCTGCTGAGGAGAAAAGCTGTTGTCTTTTTGTATACAGAATCCACAAGTTGCAGTTTGATTATTTCAGTGAACATGTCCCCCAACGATCCCTTAAAGCAGCTTTGTGGGTCTGGCTGTGTGCGTTCTCTCTCTTTTTAGCTCCGTGATTTGTTTACATTAGCCTCTTAGCAGATAAGGCTCCTCCTGGCAAAACCCCTTTAAGTTGGACAACCCCTCTAAATGACGTCCATTGAGATCAATCGTTCTTTGTCCAGAAGGATCCCTGTCTAATAATTCCATATCACCTAGTAGGGACCATAATGTTAACAAGCTATTGCCAAGGCCATTTCCTATTTTGCTTGGTACTGCTAGGGGGAGGTCTCAATTACGGTAGCTCCAGTACGGCAACATCGAGGTGCATTTATTTTTATACTTTAGATTCTGGTCTATTCGCTTGTCAGTTCCCGCAACATCCTTCTCTGTGCCCTCCCGTTAGCACCTTGGCCATGTTAAGGCTTTTTTTGGGGGGACGGATTTGGTCCCGTATTTGCGCCGTACGCGTAAATACGGGGCAATCCCTCCCGTCATTACGGTAATCCACAGTTCTCATAGAGAACTATGGATTCCATCTCTTACGCGGCGTGATGGTTGTCTTTGGGGCCGGCGAGTTAACGCCCTCCCCCCCCCCCCCCGCCCCCACCCCCTACCCAGCACACGGCATAATTGTGGCCGAAATCCGTCCCTGCAATTACGCCCAATAGCCTGTGAACATAGCCTGTGCTATTTAAGTCCCCTGTGAAAAAAGCCTGTGCTTGTTAAGTCCGGTGAAAACTAACGTTTTAAAATTAGTTTGGGTCCTCTAGACCCCGGTTTCAACCCGTGGGCGCGCCCCCCGGGGGGGTCGAACGACCCAAAAAACAGGGGTCCCCTACCCGGGGGGGCGGGCCCGGGCCCGGAGAGCTGAAAGGGCGCCGCACTGGCTTAATAGCTGCGGGAGGGGTGCTGTGGCCCCCGCGGCCCCTCCCTGCAGCTGTTGCATAGTGCGGCGCCCACAGCGTTTGAAATTTTGAGGGGAGGGGGCAGTGGGCGCCCTTACTTTTTCATTGGCGGGTAGTGAGCGGCGTGCGGCGGGATGGCTTACGTCCCCCCGGTTTTGTGGGCGGTGGTGCAGGACGGAAAGCGCCGCATCACACCCCACATTTGTCCCAACATAGGAAACCCTGGTACTCGGTGCAGAGAGAACGCTGATTTTCACGGCAGGGCTTTTCCCTGACTGAAAGGTATTTTAGTGTTAAAACCAACACACCACCCATAGCATCTGTAATGTCTGTATGTGGTACAATAAAAAGGGTTAATTTTAACTTGCTGGGACCTTTAATGTTTATGTACATTTTAATACCCCCCCCAGGGGGGGGTCACATATTGTAACCCCCATGTCCTCACAGGCCCCCCCCAAGGTTACATTAGTAACGGCTCTGGTGTACCTTTATATGTATGTGACTGTAAGGGTACCGTAGAGGGCCACATTTGTAACCCCCCAAGTAGCAAAATTCGTTTTTAAGTAGCCACAAAATTATTTTTTTGGGTTTTGGGGGCCCGCAACAGAGGGAACTATATTGCGGGTCACGCCCTTGGGAAAAGGTTTAGAAACCCCGATCTGACACCCCAAACACCCCATCTGCAATGGCAGTTTTGTTTTTTTACATTGGGGTTCAGATGAGTGTCACCCTGTGTGTTTAATTGGTCTTTGGGTCCGTACTAGAATTGAGGTCAATTTTTGATCCAAAAAACACAGGGTTCCTTATAGTAAA